>APFE031173396.1:49988-196498 GCA_000404065.3 Pinus taeda
TAATCTTTATCCACCAACAAATCCTCCATCTTGAGTTTCCACAACTCAAAACTCTAACCATTGAACTTCTCAATCTCTATATTTCCGCTGCTCGCCATCTTCTTTCACCACCAGAATTGATCTCGCAGATCTCCCACTGAACATGGTATACCACAGGCCCGAGCGAAACCCTTCAACAACAAAAGCGTCCCCTTGAAGCCAAACCAGCTCTGATACCAAATCTAGGTTTTAACCCTGTACAAAAATTACCTGCATACGAATTCTAAATCACAGGAAAAATAAAAATGTGAGAACATAACACATAAAACACATATACACAGAGATTTCCCATTCGATCCCAAAACCGGGACTACTAGCTTGATTTTTCATTATGTTCCTTTCAATGTTACAATACATATTTATACATGTCGAAGCATCCAATACCATGGACTGAAAACCATCGTGTCCAAAACCATGGATCGAAGACCATAAGTAGGTTCGCCCAAGCTAATATAAGGTCCAATGTTTTTTCCCGGGCCGCTGCCCCGGACCCCGTAAAGGGGGGCTATTCGCCCCCCCTCAAATCCCCCGAACAGGGGGGGCAGCCGTCCCCCCTGTGACCCCCCCGCTGCGCAATCGACACAATGAAGGGGGGGCTCCGCCCCCCCTCTAACCCCCTGTTTCACTACGTAGGTTAGTCGTGGAAAGAATATAGCACAACCCAACAGATCTTGATCCTAAGCCTTTGGAATATTATGCATGTGACACTTCTCTCTAGTGTTGTTGCTCCAAAAACTTCAGAAACAAAAAAAAAAACCAACCTGAATCAGAATGATGCTTCTGTCATCAAAGTCTCTGACTGTTATTGCCTCTGTCAACTAAAAACTCTGTGCTTCTGCTGACTCAACCTTTCTACACTATTGTCAATCCTTCTCTGTGCTCTTCAGTCTCTAACTGCTCTAGCCTCTGTCACTTTGATCTCTAACTTCATCAATCTCACTGATTCCTGTCGCTACTCTATACTTTGGGCTCCCATAGCAAGGTACAATCCATGAGATAAAACCTCTCAATGGACCCTGCCCAATTTCAGCCTTCTTGGGACTATCACTTCATATCGCCCCACCTCACACCTGGAGGTATGGCTGCATGTGATCCCTCTACTGACTTGGCTTGAAATTCCCCCTACTGGAGGTCTCTCCATGAGTGGATGCCTCTACTCGGTCTCCTCTCAGCATCTCCAATTGTGGCTCCTCCTATATTGTCTGAGACTTCTTCTAGGGCTATATGTTGAGAGATAATTTACTCTCCCTCTCAACCACCAAGTCTCTAACAATTGCCTTGCTCCTCAAGGCTTTTCATGCATCTTGAACCTCAAGATCATACAGGTTCGTGACTCATGAATCGATCTATTTCACCTGTCTCATGGTGATGTGTCTAAGGAAAACCTCTCCCTTACTAAAAACAACATCGTAGGTTTTGTCCTCCAACATCGCGATCGATACCAAATTATTCTTCAGTCTGGGCACATACTTCACATCTGCCAAGGTGATAGGAGCTCCATGCTCCCTCTAAAAAGCAACTGTGCCCACTCCTGAAACACTAAACCTTTCATCGTCACCCATCTCTATGCACATCTTGAGGTATTTCTCCTCCAAGGTGCTGAATAAACTTTTATCACTGGTCATATGGAATGAGGCTCCACTGTCAAGATACCAACCACAACCCATCATTGATGACACCATGCATGTGATGAGAGTAAAGTCCATCTCAAACTAAGAGGCTAATGCCTCACCTTCCGATCCTATTGAGGATCCCTTCTTAGACTTCTTTGATGGGCAATTAGTCGCATAATGACCCATCTTGTGACAATTAAAGCATCTCACGTTAGACTTGTCAACCTTCTTCCCTCCATGAGAAGAATTCGATTCAGAATGGGATGCCTTCCCCTTCCATTTCCTTGCCTTAATTGTTGAGGCTAGATTTTCTTCATCATCATCCTTGGACAAAGAACCATCTTGTGTGCTCCAACTGATATCCTCCTGCATGAGGTCCGACCACAGTCGTTTCCAATCTGATAGTCTCTCCCTTCCATTCATAGAGTCCTAGTAGCTATTCCAGCTCTTTGGAAGGCCGAGGAGAGTGAGGCTCACCATATCATCATCAACAGTTGTTATTCCCACACTACCAAGCTCATCATGACAGGTTGTGAGCTTGTTCAGATATGTGGAAATAGTATCACCATTCTCTATCTTGATTCTTTGAAGATTATCCTTGAGCGCCAATTTCCTCTGGTCGCTACTGTTTTGGTAGAGGTCCTTCAATGTCTTACACATTGAATATGGAGTATCCTTCCCATGGAGACTCGAGAAAATATGGTCTCGAAGTCCCTCAAGGATGATCCATTTCGCTCTCGCCACACACTTCTTCCATTCAGCCAACTCTTCTGCATTAGTTGAACCTGGCTTTGGGATTTTTTTATCAATGAAATCCTTCAAGCCATTATATTCTAATACAACCTCCATGCAATATTTCCATGCTATGTAATTTGAGCTGCCATCCAAGGCATACTCGAGTCTCAAGCCATAGGACGTCATTGACCAACTTGAAGTATGATATGAATTCGATTTGCACCTGCAACCCCGAACATCAAACTTCAAATTCTCTTCTCCATATACTATTCACTGCTCCGATAAGCTCAACTTTGATACCACGTAGAAATTTCTCTATAGACTAGCTAGCTCTGATGCCATGTAGAAATTCTGCAATTTCTCTACAAATCTTACTCTGAGACCTATGTAGAAAATATGACTATAGATTAACCCGATAATGCAATATAAACCAAATAAGAATATTATAACCTACTTCTACTATCAATTTGTGGAAGCTTAAAGGTCGAGAAAGATTGAGATGAACACATATAACCAAAAGAAGAAGAATAAATCATCCAAGACACATGAAAATACTTTGGGGAAAGCCTCAGTTAAAAACCCCACTATCTGTATTATCATACAAGGTGGAAATATCTCAAAATTACACAAAGCCATAGCTCTCACAGCTAACCAGATCTTAGTACAATCCTCCTGGATGCTCACAGGCAACCAAGGCTTCTCACAAACCTTATCCTCTGCCCTCCAACCCTCCTATTTCCTTGAGTTGTTTCTCTGGGTGATCCTACTGTTACCAAGTGTAACATTGATCACTCACACTGATCTCACACCCTGTAAAATTGTGCAATCCTCAAGGAACATTTCCTTGACTGCATGGATGAGTTTCCTTTATAGGAAAACTCATGCAACTGATAGTACACTCTCCCTTTCTTTAATCTCAACTGGGTCTTTCTCTGAATAGACATGCATGAGTTATTTATGAGAGAATCTTCAGTTATATGGAGTACACTAGTTTGATGCATGTATGCATTAACTGACTGAACTCATAATTAGTTCCTCAAACAATTTGGAACTAATTTAACTGGACTTAACTTAGTAAACTGAGTTAACTAATTACAACTCAAATATAACTCAATCTTATCTCCTTAATTAAGGGATAATCTTCTTAATTTAAGGGATAACTGTTGCATGACTTTTAGAAAGACTTCTAACTTGAATTTCTCCAACTAATTAACTCAAGATGAATTAATTAATTATTTTTCAAGCAGCTGGTGAGACTAAATTCAAATTTTAATTCTCAATTTTAATTCAAGGACAAATTAAAATTGGAATATACCAGACTCTATATTTATCATTTCTTGTTGCTATTTTCAACATGATCTCCCCAAAAAATGGGGTGGATGGGGCATGAAAAATCTAGATGTATTTGCAATTGCTCTAGCAGCCAAATTGGGATGGAATGTACTTACCTCGAGGAATCTTTGGGTAGAGGTGGTCTCCCAGAAGTATATATCCCCACTCCATCCCCTTGACTGGATTTGACAACCTACTTGGGACAGATAAAAAATTTCAAAAGTTTGGAGGGTGGTCCTTAACTCGCTTGCATATATCCGGGATGGATTGACTTGGAATATTGGCAATGGAAATATAGTACGCATTGGGTTGGACCCATGGATTGGATATGGGAACGCTCAGCAACTAACCCATGATCTAGTACACTATCTCTCAAATGTAGGCTTTACTAGAATTGCCCATATTGTTGATTAGGGCAACACTGCTATCTTTAGACAAGCCTGGAAATCTTCTGGCATATTAGGCATCCCTCCCAATTGGCATACCATCTAGAAATGTTATACAAATTCTCTTTTGGAACCCTGTGTCTGGATCACTGAGGGGGAGGATAAGATTATATGTGCTCACTCACTTAATGGCAAATACTCCCCAAAGTATGGTTATCTTCATATCTTTTCAGATCACAAGCCTCCTATCCCTGTTTTGTGGGGGAATGTTCTCTAGAAATTGAAGGTGCCACTTAGAGATGTGTAAACCATGGGTTGTCAAAAGTTGGAGCCCAACAATAAATTTATATGGTTGCATTGGTATTTAATATATTTATGAGGTTGGTTTTTGTGGGGTTTATTTTTTATTAGGTATGAAATTCAAGAGTCGTGGAGAGTGGTTAAGGGTATGAGTCACTTGTGGGGAATCAAAATTGTTCCAAGAAACATAGAGTCCTTACACAATCCATAGTTAAATAGTTCACTTTTCCATCTAATATGTGAGTTGGCTCCTACATCAATTGGACAATTCATTTTTCTATTTTTCCATCAAATATATGAGTTGGCTCCTACATCAATTAGGAAATTTTCATTTTTTTATTTTTCCATCCAATATTTGAGTTGCCTCCTACATCAATTGGAAAATTCAATTTCCATTTTTCCTCCAATATGTGCATTGAATCTTAATCACCATTAAAAAGAAAAAAAAATGGAAGATAACTTCAAAATTAGTGAATAATTGGCCATAAAGCTTGGCAATCAATATTTGGAAAGTTCATTCTTCCATTTAATATGTATATTGGCTCCTAAATCACCATACTCTGCATTAACTACTATGAATACTATGACCAAGTTTAAGTTCATAAAGTTTTTCAAACTCAAATATGACAAGGTCAACGTAAAGAACATATCATTTTGTTAAGAATGAGGAAGGGGGCAATTGTGTTTTTCACCATGTTCCCTTATATAATGTACAACCCATTGGCAAGGCCTCCCATGATTTGAAATTTAAAATTGAAGGTTCCTTAAAAAGGTTTACAAGCTAGTTTATGTCTTGTGGGAAATGAATCAAATTTGCAAAAACACATACACTTAATAATTTTAGTTAAGTTGTGTAGATATACACAATGAAAAATAGGCAATATGCAACATCACACAAACAACAATTTGATGACGAAGTCCACCCCTCCTAGGCTACATCTTCAGGTCCACCTTCCAATGTTGGCCCCTTATATTATATGCTCAAAATGTCAATTGCATCAACATACAATGCTCAAATCACAAAAATAATGTCGCCATTGTGTCTAGAATGCCCGAAAACCCCTTTGTAGGTTCTTCTTGGTCTAAAAAAGGCTCAAAATTTTCCAATTTAGGCCTCCTCCATTTCTCTACTATCTATCCTATAAATCCACCAAACTGACAAAACTAACAACATTTTCCTCCTTTGGCATATCTTCTAGGTGACAATTTTGCCCAAACTCCGCCTTCTGTTTCAATCATATGGTAACAAAGGGGCGTACGACAAAGACCATGCACTTGCTGGCTCCCTTCCTTTGGTCATATGGAATTTGCGAAAACCATGGGTTGGGCACCACGCACTGGCCCCTCTGATGCTATGCCAATAGTCACATGTGTAGTGATATGACCTTTGGCTAGGCATGGGCCAAGTGCCTAAGAACCCGCTCTCTCTGCCTGGCTCTTAGACATGTGGTCACAATGTGACTCAAGGCTAGGGGTTAGGAGCTCTTGAATTTTCTTATTGATCTCTGCATTCTCCAAAACTGACATTATATACATGCCAATGTTTGGAAGATGTGCATCATGCTACAAATTAATCTCACGCTGGGTTCATATTTTAGGAGGCAACCCTTCAGGTTTCTGAAACATCTTTTCATAAGTATTAATGACTTCAACCAAATCATCCTTGATTTTAGAATCACATCCTTTGAAAGCTTCAGATTCAACAGTATCTAAATTAGCTTTAATCATCAACAACACACAATTCTTACTAGCATTTATAAGTGTTTTCATCTAACAAGCACTTACAAGAGATAATTTCATCTTCTTGTGATGTTTTCTAACAATATACTCAACTCCATCTTTGGAAAGATGAGATTTGTTCTCATGACAGTAGAATATGGCTTTTCAGTCACACAAGCATGGACTTCCTAAAACAATTCCACATATGTGAAGTGGTACAACATCAAGCTCTACCTCATCTATAAATTTTGTAGTGATGGCGAAGTTCAGTTTATATCTTCTTGTCACTTGAAATTTGGCATCTTCACATACCCAATCCAAAGGGTATGGCTACGTATGAAGTGTAATTTCTTGACAATAGCTTCAGAAACAATTTTGACTTGGGATCCACTATCAAATAAAGTATCAACTTTGGTATGTTTTGTAATGACCTTGATATGAAAAATAACACTTCTTTGTTTATCATTTTGATACTCAATAGGCTTACTAGAAGAACTAGTACTTGCATTAGAAGCTTTACCTTTTATTCCCATGGTCGTGATTTTGGATTCATCACTTGAATTAAATCCTAGATCTTGTTGGGATGTAGTAGCATTCTTTTGTTTCCCCTTGTTATTGAACTTCTTTTGTCTCATTTATGGATATAATTTTGATCCAGGTGGATCCAGAAATAGAAGTGACCTTGAAGATAACTCAAAAATAAAATTTCTCATATGGAAGTGAAACCATGACCATATTGTAGTGCTCGTCTCCCTAATTCCAATGGTGTAAATGACACTCAAATCCGAGTGCGTATGCTCAAGTTATAGCTAGTCAAAGTTCTGGTCATACTTGGTCTAGTGGCAATCACTAACGAGGAAACAATTTGGCAGAATCCCGGTGCACGGAATCCAGCAGTCGAACAAAGAAATTTGTTGCCTTTTTAATTTTTGTAATATCCTTATTTTCCGATGGAAGATTTTTCACCACATGTTCTATAAAAAAACCAAATCAAATATATATATATATATATATATAGGGTGGTGAGCCGCCACCCCTCAACAGTGATATTATATTATATATTGGGTGGACGGGCTAACCCCGGTGGACTCGCCTGACCCTAGTGGAGCCAACACATTAATTCAAACTCTGAACCTTAATACATAAATAATATTAACCCCATCAAGTCGCATTATATATGTTGTACATTTAAATTGGGCAAGAGGGCCACCCCTGATGGACCCACCCAACCCCATTGAAATCCCAATCAAAATTAAACAACGGTTGAACCATATGCTATGCCGAGACTTGAACATAGAACCGCCTCCTTATAACGTGCCACGGCCACCAACAGGCCAACAACCCATTTTGGTTGCTCCGCCCGCTAAATAGTATTTAAACTTCCATTTTCCATTCAGAAAAAGACCATTAGAGGAGTGAGGCGGAACCTTGAGCGGCCTAGAGGCAGTGGATCCATGAGTAAGGGATCAATTTAGATGCTGGAAATATTCCCTTAAAGGGCTAAAGGTTTCCTTATAAGAATTTGATAAGTTTATACTCGATTTTATATGTTTTTGCACCGTGAATCCAACCGTGTAGTCTGTTTCTCCAACCAAGGTCTCCATTTTCAGGCCATCATCCGAATTGGAGGTATAAGGGTCATTTTTGTAAAGTTTCTTGTAACTTATTTCTTTGATGTCACTTAATAAAATAAGGCCTCCCCACTTTTAGCAGGGCTCGAATAAGTAGCCCCCATTAGGTGAAATCTGTAATCAAATCTTTTGTGTGCCTTTGATCTCATGGTTGCTTTATGATTTCCGCTTCCTTTTCATGTGTTGAGTTACTTCATTAATATGCTCTTTTATATGCAATTCTGAATGCATCCTTGAAGTTAAAAGATTAGGATCAAGTTTGGTATCAGAGAAAGTCTTCTTGATGTGAGTTGCAAGAGTGAATGCTAACCAAGAACAAGATCCAAAGAGGTGAAGGAAAACTTAAATCCCTTGATCTTGGAGCGGGGAATGCACCATGAAGACAAAACATGGCTTATGAGGAAGCTCAATTAGAGGAAGAGCAAAATTATTGCAATATCATATTCACCATGGCAGAGAAAGTTGACAAGTTGTTTGCAGAATATGAGAAGACAATCAAGCTTGAGAAGAAGGAACAAGATGATCATGCCTTGGTAAATCATGAAGGTCGAGGAGAAGAACCTCCTCCCTCTCTGTCTTCCAGTGAAATTTCTTCTTCCTCCTCTTCTCATCATTCTAATAGGAATCAAAGGAATGCATCCAAAAATCCCTTTTTCAAGTTGGATGTCAAATTTGATTTACCTATACTTAGTGGAGAATCTTATGCAAAAAATCTAGATAACTGGATAAGACAGGTTGAAGTGTATTGCCGCATCATGAGCCTCATTATTGAGTAATTATATGGGCCTTAATTGGCCTTAATTCACCTCCTAGCTTAGTCAAACCAACTATTCTCAAACTTATTACATACTTTTGATTATATTTTGTTTATGAAATGAGTTAGAGTTGGATATTTGTCTTTGTGGCTAATGTGCATGTAATACAAGAATAATGGATAAAAGTAAGGAAAAATGCAGGCATAAAGGATAAAAGAAAAGAACTATGCCAAAGACCTTGGTAAAGGCTTGAATGGAACAAGGGAAAGTAAATATAGGAGGTAAATCCCCCTCATTTACTACCCCTCCGTTCGAATATTCCACCATCAGTTTGGAATGCACACAACCATCACTTTGAAGACTAAAAGATAGCCAAGCAAGGGAAAGGGATATAAAAAAATTTATTTTAAGTTGGGAGCTAAGCCTGCCTATTGGGAAGGAAGTCATTAGGGACTTCAAATGTATAAATAGAGAGGCCTAAGACATCAGTAGGATTGGGAATTCTATTGTAAAACTCTATTTTATTTCTGAGCTGCAGAGACTTGTGACAATTTGCTCTGTATCCATGGTTTCTCCTAATAAGAATGAGTTTTGTTTAAGCCAGCTCTGAGTTAACTCCGAGGGTTGAAGCTCTTAGGTAAGGGCCCAACCCAAGCAACCAAAGCTCCTCTTCATTGTACATATCTACTAGAATAAGAGTTTTGTTCTGTTTATTTGCTTAAGTAGTTTCATGGTTTGTTGATTCATTTGCTCAAGTAGTTTTCTAGTTCTGTTCATTTGTTTGAATAGCTTCCTGTTTTTTCTCATTTGCTTCAGTAGCTGCATTGGCTTTAAGTTTACTTCCATTTGTGTTTTTTAATTCACAAGTTGGTTAGAGGAAAATATTAATATTAGGTTGTGCGCAGGTGTCTTGACCTCATCTCCTCCCTTTGGGACCATGACTTGAGGTAGATACCCTTTAGCAGCCCCAAAAACACAGGTATCTGATTCTTTCATGGGCTATGGAGTTTCCTATTTAAAGTAGTTGTTTGTTCACCTGCACTGGTTCTCTCTATCATTTTCATTTTAAACCACCTCCATCACATTCCGCATCCATCGCATCATCTTCGTCCGATCACCAACAAACCTTCACAATCATTGTCTGATTCACTACTTTCTCCAACTACCACCTCGTGTGGAGTTCACCACTCACTTTATGAACTTTAAGTCCCCACTATCAATCTGCCTTGCCTAATCCGATGGTTGTCGCTTCACCCAATTTCCAACTAGCTTGGCTGATATCCATCATTGATCAACCCTTCCTGATCCAACGACTATCGCGTGGATTTATGTTCGATCATTATCTACCCAAGGGCACATGATGAGAGTGGTTTCTCCGTGCTACATGTCGCCCAGTTAGGCTAATCACAAAAGTTTTTAGAAAAACACTTACAACTTTGAGGGCGTGCGATAAATAGCTTACTGCCCTCTAAATCCACTCCATCATTTCCGCATGTTTCTTTTGCCCACGATATAATCTCAGCTGTCCATCTCTGATTAACCTTGTTCATTCATCTATTCACTCAACCGCCACGATATAATCTCCACTGTTCATCTCGCTCATTAACCATGTTCGCCCATCTATCTATGTAACCTCCTGTGATCCAATCTCTGCCGTTCATTTGCCTTTCACTCGACTGATCCAACGGTTCTTATGCAATTTTGCCCCCTCATGTCCTCCTTTCCCTAATTTCTACCTCTGATTGCTTTTTCCGCTTGAAACTCGATTTAGCCTAAGTTTTTTGTTACACCTTAGTCTAGTTTTGATGCTCTTTACTTCTACAACTTAGATAATTAGCATTAGGTTAGTGTTAATTTAGCAATTTTTCTTAGCATAGTTGTTTCATTGGTTAGTTAGGTTATGGTGTAAGTTTAGCATTTCATGTTTTTTTTTTCATTACTGCAGTAGAGTATCTCTCTCTTAGAATAGGTTTTCTCTCCTTCCATCAAATAATTAAGCTTCTTCTAACCCTGTAGAAGTTTTGCTTAGAACCCCTGGGTGTTATAGACATATTTGGGCACTACAACCCCAATCACATATGTCGATAAACTAAGGGCTCTCAAACCCCTAAAAGTGTTGTTTCAAACCCTAAAGGATCAAGGTCAACTGATTACATCATTTCCCAGAAGTTCTCCCTGAAAAACTACTCAGAACTGGTCAAAACTGGACCATACAGACTGCTCCATGCTGAGGGTGCGATGCATCTCACCTGTTACACACAAGGGGTGCAATGCATACTGAAAAGCCCTTCTGTAGGGTGCGATGAACGAGAGCAGACAAATGGAAGAGGCAGTTTGCTAGGTGGAAACTCAGAGAATCTTCTAGAAACTACTCATATGACACTTGCCTCTCTGAATTCGCCCAGGGATGAGTAAGAGATCATGAAATATCCAAGTGGAACCAAGAACTATAAGTGAAATGGAACTAATCAAAAACCTAGAAGCTGACTCACCCCTCTGTAAATATCTATAAATGGATCCCTCATCCCAGAGATCTGGAGGCTGGAATTTTGTAATTTGTAAGGAAGTGTTGTTGTTTTCTCTTTAAGACATTGTATTGTTGGGGGATCTTGCTTTTCATGAGGTGAAGAGGGCTTTCATGTTGGGAGGATGATACTGGATCAAAAAGTTAGGTTGTAATCCTCTCTTCTACTTCTATTATCAATAAAGCTATTTGAGTTTTCCTCCATATACTTGTGTACTTGTAAATCTTGTATTTGTGAATGCAATTGTATGGTTAATGTAATTTTGATTCTACATTGTTTATGATATTATAGATATCTATGCTTTGATGGTATTTTGATGCTTTGCCTCTACAGGTTTTCTTTAAAGCAGGACAAGTGAGAAAGGAGTGGCAAGCTCTATCAAAGGAGAGAGGAAACAAGCAAGGATCCAAGTGAAAGATTGAGGTTGGTGCTCTCTGCTTCTCTCTTATCTATCATACATAAATGAAAACACAAGTTACTTTGAATTGTTTGTTTCTAAGATAGCTACCTGTCTTAGTGGGACTAGCAGATCGAAAAGACACTAGTTTCCCCAGAAACACTGGGGTCTCCTTCCAAACAAACAATGACAACAAGCAGGACCTTCACTTCTACTTGTGCATATAGCACTATCACCTCCAAGCTTGTATGAACCCTGGGTAGATAAGTAAAGCTGGTAGCCGTGGGAGTTGCAGCATTATTGTTGCAATACCTAGGCTCATCACTTTTTGGCGCCGTTGCCGGGGAGTTGTCTAAGTAGAAGTAATTACTATTTTCTTCTATTTCTAGTCTCCAAACTTTCTTTTCTTCTACTTCTAGCCTTCAACTTTCTTCCGTTACTTTATTTCTGCAAAAGTAGTCTAGTTTCTTTCTTTCTTTCAGTTGTCATTATCTACTTTCCTTTCCATTCTACAAGTACTTTCTAGATTTAACAAAATCTTACAAAATCCAACCCAAAAACATTTCCTTTCATGCCTTGTAGGATTAGAGGCACTTCAGGGAAATTATTGACAAATACCCCCACTACATCCCACATGCAACCTTCTCTCTTCTTTAGTGACGGTGAATTGGAAGACCATTTAGGTGAGAAACCTTACCTACTTGAGGAACCTACAAAAGAAGAAGAAGAGGAAGAACCCATTCCTACTGAACCAATGGCTAGAAACCAAAATTACAGGACAGATAAAGAGAGAATTGAGAGTTCCTTCCCCATCATGGAAATCAATGGGGACACCAAGATGAAGAATATAAGCCCCTTTTCTCTACCTCATTTCCGTGGCCTCACCACAGAGGACCCTGACACTTTCCTATTTGAATTTTTTGTTAAATGTTGAACCTATGACTATACAGATGATGAGGAAAAGTTAAAACTATTCCCATCTACCCTCAAGGGTGCAACATTGCGTTAGTTCATGGGTTTACCTGGAGATAGCATCACAACTTGGGCTCAGATGCAACATAATTTTAACAACAAATATAGGGATTACTGTAGGCCAAAGGACACTAAAGAAGATATTTTTGGGATGACAATAGGCCAGGATGAATCCCTAGAAGACTATGAAGAAAGATTCTAGCTTAGGTACAAAAGGGCCAGGTGCACACTTGACCCTGAGTCACTAAAGTTGGTCTTGCTTAGAGGAGTAAGGGAAGATCTTATGGATACCTTAAATATGGTAGTAGGAGGAGATGTATACCAATTAACCTATGAGGATATTAAGATTGTCTTTAGAAACCATTCTAGGGAAGCTAGGAGATAGGGTAGGGGTAGTCAACCTATGGCCAATACATCATCCTCTAACTTATCCATCAAAGGTGAAATTGGAAATATTCTAGAAGATTTCAAAAGTGACATGATGCAAACCCTTTCCTTGCAATTGGACACCATGAACATTAAAAGGAATCAAGATGAAGTAGAGAGATCCTTGGCCATTGTTCGACCTAGATGCACTAGGAGGCATCCTAGGAACGAATGTCCATTAAACTGTATTAAGATTTTCTCAGCCTGAGAAGAAAACCACTCCATAGACAAGTGCCCTTCGTTACTTGGACTCAAATCTGTATAAAAAAGAGTTGAAGGGGTCACTGAGAAACTTTGCTACATAAACCAAAGGAGACCTCCTGGGCCTAGACCATACTAGCAAGGTATGCAAGGGCCATCCCATGCATATTACAACCCCAACCAAACCACAACTATACTTTCTTGGGGAACCCCTACTCATCCTTCCTAGTCTACACCCCCTCCTTGGTCCTATGCATCTCAGTATCAATCCCAGCCAGCCAAAAAATCATTTCAACCTTATGTTCAACCACAACACCAGTGGAATACACCACCTCAGGGGTGGAGGCCCCAATTCAACAATGTTCCAGACCTATTGCCTCCACCACCTACCCAACCACAACTCCTGCACTTTGCTCCACCTAAGAAACCCCATATGCATGCCTAGCCAAATCCAAACCCAAACAATAGGTAGCCTCAACAAGCATAAAGTGGAGAAACATCATACCCAACTTATGCTATAGAAATCTAGGAGATCAACCTAAGATTTGGTATAATTTTCCCAAACAACCAACCTAACTCTCCACATAGGGAGGTTGAAGAAGAAAGATAGAAAAGCAACCTTAAAGTAAATCCACCCTTTCCTCAAAGATTAACCCAACCACTCCAGCCTACCCCAGAAGAAACTGAAATTTTGGGAGAATTGAAAAATCTAAGTGTAAAGATCTCCCTTCTCCAAGAAATCAAAGATGTTCCTATTTACAATAAGATAATTAAAGAGAAATGATTCAAACATCCAAGAAGAAGAAAAAAGGATGCCCCTACCTCTAATGTCATTGGGCAGTTTTCTGACTTGATGCTGGGGCAGGTAATATGTCCTAAATATTTGGACCCCGGAAGCCTTGTAGTAGATGTGCACATCAATGACACCATTGTCCCACACACTTGGATTGATCTTGGGGTTGACATTAATGTGATGACCAAGGAAACCATCCTCAAGCTCAACCTCCTAGGGTCATTAAGGAAGACCACAACAATTTTACAACTTGTAGACCATTCTATAGTCACCCCTGAGGGAATTGCGGAGGATGTGATGGTCTCCATTGAATCCTGGGAGTACCCTGCTTATTTCCCAGTTCTCTAGTCTAAGGCTAAGCTTACTGCTTACCCTCTCATCCTTGGGAAGCCATGGTTGGCCACAGTTGATGCTGACATTAGCTGCAGACCTGGGAATATGACCATCAAGAATGGGCATATGTCCAAACAATTAGTCCTATACCCTCCTACTCAACCTTCTCTAGAGTATGATTTACCTTTATGGTTGGAGGAGGAGGAAGATGATGAGGCTTATTTTTCCCAAATTTATACTTTGGAAGAAATCATAGGAGGAGGACAACAAGATGAGGATGATTTAATTGAACACCTACTCCAAAGTCCAACTCCTAGTTCACTGCCATTAGAAGAAGAAGCAAGGGAAACCTAGAAAAATCATCCAATTGACTTATTCTTGGCCAATTCCAACCCACTCCATGTGAAAACCATAGAATTTGGCCCAGATAAGACTTTGAACATTAACCCATCTCTTTCTGCTTTAGAAGAGGAGAAGCTATGCCACATGTTGAGGGAGAACCTAGAAGCCTTCGCTTGGAGTTATAAAGAAATGAAGGGAGTACACCCCTCAGTGTGTACTCAACACATATACAACAAAGAAGGTTGTAGGCCATTCAGGCAACCACAAAGGAGGATGAATCCAACTCTCAAAGACATAGTCAAAGAAGAATTGCAAAAATTGCTAGATGCAGGATTCATTTACCCTATCTCAGACAGTGAGTGGGTCTCTCCTTTAGTGTTAGTTCCCAAGAAAAATTGGAAGTGGAGGATTTGTGTTGATTATAGGGAGTTGAACAAAGCCACAAAGAAGGATCATTTTCCCCTACCCTTCATTGACCAAGTGCTAGATGGCCTGGTAGCGAAAAAGTTCTTTTCTTTCCTAGATGGATTCAGTGGGTACAAGCAAATCCAAATTTGCCCAGAAGACCAGGATAAGACCACCTTCACCTGTCCTTGGGGTACTTTTTCCTATAGGGTCCTTCCTTTTGGCCTATGCAATTCTCCTGCCACTTTCCAGAGAGAAGTCTTAAGTACTTTTGCTTAATTAGTACATGATGTTGTGGAAATATATATGGATGATTTTACACTTGATGGCTGTGATTTCCAAGAAGCCCTAAATAACCTAGGCAAGGTATTACACAAATGCATTGAAATGAATCTATCTCTTAGTCCAGAAAAGTGTGAATTCTTAATGACTGAAGGGACTGTGCTAGGTCATTCAATATCTTAGCAAGGACTGCAGATGGACCCAAACAAAATAGAAATCATCCAAAGGGTCCCACCTCCACAAAAGTAGAGAGATGTCAAAAGTTTCTTAGGATTAGTTGGATACTAGCGAAGATTCATAAAGAACTTCAGCAAGTTGGCCTCTCCTTTGTTTGGATTGTTAGCCAAAGATTTTGAGTTTATATGGTCAAAAAGTTGTTAAGAGGCCTTAGACATTCTAAAGGGTAAGTAAATCACTGCACCAATCCTTAGAGGCCCAAACTGGGCCCTCCCTTTTCATATTCATGCTAATGCCTCACACAAATCCATAGGAGCAACCTTAGGTCAAGAAGAGGAGAAATTTCCCTATGCCATCTATTTTATCAGTAAGAACCTATCAAGGTGGCGCAAGGTTACCCTTGCTTACCCAGAGTATGCATGTACAATGCATGATCATATTTGTCCCAAGAATTTTAACTCACTATAGAAGTCAAAATCTTCAAATCAATAATGGATTAGCCCCCCCCCCCTTTCTTAATCTCTCTACGGAATAATTTATAGACTAACATAGTCTACCTCTTCATTTGTCCATTCTATCGAGACTCATTCTCCTCATAAACCTTAGTTTATAACCTTAAGCCCACATATATAACCAAAAACCCACTCTTTATAACTATAGCTATACCAGAATTTAAACTGCATCAATCCTTCATATCAGTGCTATTTCTTTATAACCCATTCATAATGGAAATACCCATAAAGCATGCATAATCATACCTTTCCCACTTTTAACATGCCTCTGCACAGTTATCGAGGCTCCCTTTATTGCTAATCACAATCGGGTCTTTGCAAGTCTCATTAACATGTGTTTCTCCATGTCCTCCAATATGTGATTAAATTATCCTTCCAGACTTCAAATATAACAAACATGCCCATATAACCCTATCGGGTCTGCTCTTATCCTCTGTCGCATTACTCCTCCACTGATAAAGCACCATGAAATGTTGTGATGCAATCACTCCGAAGATCACATCGGCGATCAAAATCACTTAAAGCTTGAAGCCGGGATTTATTACTTCTGTGAAGTGCGATTAACTCTCTGCCGTTGATCAGAGTATATGATCCAACAGTTCACGCTTCGATCGCATATTGCAATAACTCAAGGTTTGAGGCCAGTTCATTTCTCTTTTTACTTCCTCCGATGTGATATTAGAACTCCGCCATTATTTTGTGATTCAATCCTGTTCATTGATCTTAAAGATCCAATGGTTCCGGTGCGTCGATACTTCATCTCTTCATTCTTCTCTTCACTTGGTTTTTATGTCATTTTTTCAGTTCTTCTGTGGTTTGCGTTTTCTTCAGGGTTTCGGCTTTTCACTCTTCCGCTACTCAATTCACAACCTCTTGAGCTTAACTCTGTGAATTATTAATCTTGATCATTCCATAGCATTACTTGGGTTTTCCAATTGGGTTCTACGGCCTTTTACGATCCTCTATCTCGCTCTCCTCTTTGCGTTCATTGAACTTCACCTGAATGAATATATATATATATATATATATATAATGCAATTATTTTATACACTCAATTTATCAATCAATACATTGAAACACACACTAATACAGGTTGGAATTAAACCTATGTATTTATAAATGAACAACTGATACATAATGAGATTCTTCTGATTTGTGGCCTCTTTTTACACTTTGCCCATAGGCTTACAACCACTCTTTAGCTATCTATCTAGCCAACCTAGAAAACATCTAACTTTTCTAACCTTTCTTTTTTCCTTTTAGGTTTACATTTATACAAAAGGGCTCTAAAACCAATTCTTGGTTTAGATCCATAAATTCTTCAAAAAAATCCTAAAATCTCTTCCTCATCCCTAAGGATCCTCTCTAATCCATAAATCATGAACTAGCTCCTAATCTGAGTTTTACAATCAATTCTCAAATCCTCTCATCTCTCAATTATCTTAAATCCCTCATGTTCTCCTACATTCGAGAAAATTTACAAATATGCCTCACCATAATCAATTAAATCCTATTCTCATTAAAATCACTCAAAAGCCTAAATAATTACATAATTCACACTTAGGAGACCAACTCCCTTGAAAACAAAATACTATGTCTACTAAAATGCACTTGCATTATTGGGTTGAATGCTCCTGCATCAGACTCCCAAAGTAGAAAATTTTCATGATCTCCTGTTCATGTGTCTTCATAAGTTGATAAAAAACCTCCAGGGTCCCAAACTTTAGTTTGTAGCCTCCTAAATGCCTTGCACCTTTGTTTTTGTTTTACTTATGTTGTCTTCTATTTCATCTTCCTCTCCTTCTCAATCAGGTTCATACTCTGATTTATCATGCTTCCTGCTGCTATCATTCTCCTCCATATGGATTGTTTCATCATCAACTACCATAATTCTTCAATCTCTATTTCCAGCACATCCTTGGACTGGTCCATACTCTGCCACTTAATTGTACCTCTTTCTCCTTATTTCAGGTTTTTGTTGCTGTTCACTAACTCTTCAAACTGCTGTTGGTTACTTTCACTTTGTAGTCGTTGGTTTACTTTTTCTTCTAATTTTTCTTTTGCTACCATTGTAGACATTGCTCTTGCTCTTGCTCCAACTTTTTCTTTGACTCCTATGCTTACCCTGACTGCCTCCCTTTCATCCTTACCCTCTTTCATGATTATCTCTTTCTGCACTGAATCCTGACTTTCCAACATTCTCTCCGACAATTGAAAATCTTTGTTCCATGGATTAAATTCTTCCATAGAATCTTCTTCTTCCATTTTTATTTGGCTGCTCATTTGTGCCAAAATTCCTCCAGCATCTGCAACTAAATTTGCACTCAAAAAAATGATTAAAATAAAAAACATAACGCTTCTGCGTCTTTTCCTCCTTTGGCAACAATTCAGTTTGTTGCTCTATTTTCTCCTCCTCTATCAGCACATCAGTATGCTGATTTGAATTCTCAAAATAATTCATGAGACTATCAACTAGTCTCTCCTCCACACCATCTGTTCTAATGATGTCTTTCTGTCCTTGTCCACTGTAGTGGACTTCTTCATTCTCGTTCAATTATTATTTACAACCTGAACACTTACTTTTTTGTCTTCTAGCCTTTTTTCCGAAATACTTAACTCATGCCACAAATTTTCCATCTCGCTTGGAATTTCTCCCAAAAGTTCTATACAATCCTCACTATCTTCATCTTTGTCACAAGCATAACTTATTGACACTATTTCTTTATTCTCGATTAGAATAAAATTCTAATCCTCCTTCTCTTTGATAGTTTTAGATGTTTGTCCATCACTCTCCCTTTGATCATTTAGGAAAATCAATTCCTCGTTATTCTCTTTAATAGCAAATTTCTTATCATAGGACATAACTGTCTCATCCTCACTGAAGATATTTCCTCCATTAAGCATGGAATTTATGAACTCATTCTATTGTAATAACTCAACTTGATCTTCATTTGAAAGACAACCATCATCGTACTTTACTTGGCAATTTTCAGCTTCATTCAAAACAATTTGATAAAATGGTTTGTCTTCTGCAATATCAGCATTCACACACACCTTGTGAGTTGTAAAACCACAAGACTTTATGACTTCATCTGATGATTCAATCATCAATTCCTCCTAATTGTTCCAAGTCCTTTACATGACTTAGAAATATTTTGATGGTCTTCTCCTCAATCTCATCAAGTCCTTTACTTGATTGCTTCATATCCTTCTCTACTTCCTCTTTTAAAATAGAATTTAGATTATGCCTGTTTTCTCCCCTTTTTATGAGAATATAGAAAATTGTCCTTAGTTACATGTTTCACCTACAAACATACAAAAATGATCAGATTTAAAATCATCAGACCTTTTGTCCTCACTTGAAGTTTCAGCCTTCAAGCCTTCATCTTCACCCAGAACTTCACCCTGCTCTAGTTCACAAATGGACACTTCCATTTCCAACTCAGCTTCTCTGAGTTTTTCCATTAGCCACCTTACTTGCCTCTATTGTAGCCTTCTCTGCAACTTATTCCACTTCACTGGATTCTTCTTTAATACCCAACCTTGTCTCTAGCTTTCCTCTAGTATCATTATCAATACATCGAGTTGTTCTTTTATCTCTGCAATTTCCTTGTCAATTTCCTCTTAACTCATCCTCTTGCCATTTGTCTTGGCATTATCTTTCTTCATATTTATTTTATTGTGGTATTCCTTAGAACCTCTGCTATGACTATCAGCATCCATCTTGTTCCCCTCTTTCTATGAGTTCCTCACTCATTCACTATGAGTTGCACTAAAGCCTCCGCAACAACAAGTCCTCCTTGTTGCAACTTACCTCACCAAGCTTTCCTATGTACTCGGTCTTTTGGCAAGCACTTGGTTCTCTATCTCTAGAACCTCCTTTGAGCACTTCTCTCTACTCCTTCTAGGATTCAACTCATTTTCACCTTCTAAAAACACAACTATCCTCTTGTATTTCAATAACCCTGAAATACTTGGTTTTGACCACTTCTTCTTTCACTTAGAAAGTCTTACCAGCTTCCTTCATTACCTTGGAAATTCTGCTCACATCCTTTGTGTAATTACCTTTTTGATTTGCAACAATACCTCTACATTAAGAAGTCTCCTTCTTGCTACATATGCTTTACTAAGCTTCTCTCCTCTTGAGCTTGGTCTCTTAGCATTTCTCTAGTTCTTTCCTTTGGAACCAATTGAGCACTCCTTGCTCTAGTTTGTTGCAATCTTCTCACCTCCTCATGCTGTCACCTGTATATCAATGTTACTCAAGCAAAAGATCATTCCCAAGCTTTCAAAAGCTTTCTTCTTAGTTTCCTTTTGAGAATACTCTTATCCTCTTTGTCCAACCTTCAATTGGATTCTTTAGGTTCACATTGGAGTGAATCTCCACTTTCCTCAAGGAACAACATCACGGTGTTTTCCTTATGCTGCTACATGTGCAACAATATAAAAACCACATATTCTCCAATCTTCAAATCAAATTAAACAAAACATGTCTTCTCACCTTCAAGATCTCTGCATGATCTTGTTCCACCATTTCCTACCCTTAAAAGGATTGTCCTCTGTTCCGTGCATCTGCAAGTTCCAATATTATGTTATATCTTACCTTTGTGTCCCTATTGCTTGTTAGATTAAAATTTGATCTCCCTTGCCTACATAAACACTTTAACATATAACTCTATTCTAAATTCTTTTACATAGAATTTCTTTGTTCTATTTAATACCAATTGTTTCAATTACAGTTCTGCTCTGATACCAAATGACGCAGGGTTACCCCTTCTTACCCACAGTATGCATGTACAATGCATGATCATATTTGTCCTAGGAATTTTAACTCACTATCGAGTCAAAATCTTCAAATCAACAATGGATTAGGGCCACCCCTTTCTTAATCTCTTTGTAGAATAATTTATAGACTAACATAGTCTACCTCTTCATTTGTCCATTCTATCAGGTCTCATTCTCCTCATAAACCTTGGTTTATAACATTAAGCCCACATATATAACCAAAACCCCACTCTTTATAACTATAGTTATACTGGACTTTAAACCACATCAATCCTTCATATCGGCGCTATTTCATTATAACCCATTCATAATGGAAATACCCATAAAGCATGCATAATCATACTTTTTCTGCTTTTAACACGTCTCTGCACAGTTATCGAGGCTCCCTTTATCGCTAATCACAATCAAGTCTCCACAGTTCTCATTAACATGTGTTTCTCCATCTCTCTGATATGCGATTAAACTATCCTTCCCGACTTCAAATATAACAAACATGCCCATATAACCCTATCGGGTCTGCTCTAATCACCTATCGTATTACTCCTCCACCGATATAGCACCATTAAATGTTGCGATGCGATCACTCCGATGATTGCATTGGCGATCAAAATCACTTAAAGCCTAAATCCGAGGTTTATTACTTCTGTGAAGCGCGATTAACTCTCCGCCATTGATCAGAGCATATGATCCAATGGTTCACGCTTCGATCACATATCGCAATCACTCAAGGTTTGAGGCCAGTTCATTGCTCTTGTTACTTCCTCTGATGCGATATTAGAACTCCGCCCATTCTTTGCGATTCAATCCTGGCCGTTGATCTTAAAGATCCAACGATTCGTATGTGCCGATACTTCATCTCTTCATTCCCCTCTTCATTTGGTTTTTACGTCATTTCTTTAGTTCTTCTGTGGTTTGGGTCTTCTTTAGGGTTTCGTCCTTTCACTCGTCCACTGCTCAATTCACTCCCTCTTGAGATTAACTCTGTGAATTCTTAATCCTGATCATTCCATAGCATTACTTGGGTTCTCCAATTGGGTTCTATGGCCTTTTACGATCCTCTGTCTCGCTCTCCTCTTTGCGTTCACTGAACTTTGCCTGCATGAATATATATATTATGTAATTCTCATATACACTCATTTTATCAGTCAATACTTCAAAACACACACTAATACAAGTTGGAATTAAACCTGTGTATTTATAAATATGAACAACTGATACATAGTGAGATTCTTTGTCTCTCTCTGGCCTGATTCTTCTAATTTGTGGCCTCTTTTCACACTTTGCCCGTAGGCTTACAACTGCTCTTTAGCTATCTATCTAGCCTACCTGAAAAACATCTAACTTTTCTAACCTTTGTTTTTGCCTTTTAGGCTTACATTTATACAAAAGGACTCTAAAACCAATTCCTGGTTTAGATCCATAAATTCTTCAACAAAATCCTAAAATATCTTCCTCATCCCTAAGGATCCTTTCTATTCCATAAAATCATAAACTAACTCCTAATCTGAGTTTTACAACTAATTCTCAAATCCTCTCATCTCCCAATTATCCTAAATCCCTCATGTTCTCCTACATTTGAGAACATTTACAAATATGCCTCACTATATTGAATTAAATCCTATTCTCATTAAAATCAATCAAAAGCCTAAATAATTACATTAATTCACACTTAGGAGACCAACTCCCTTGAAAACACAATACCCCTATGTCTACTAAAATACAATGACATTATTGGGCTGAATGCTCCTACATCACAAGGGCTGAGCTAAACTATACTGTGACCAAAAAGGAACTCCTGGCTGTTGTGCATTCATTGAACAAATTTAGGCATTACATTACAAGCTATCAAACATTTGTGCATACTGATCATGATGCAATCAAATATTTAATGAACAAACCAGATGTGAATTCTAGAATGATAAGATGGTTTCTTCTATTATTGAAGTTTGATCTAACCATTGTTGATAATCCTAGCAAGGAAAATGTTGTTGATGACTTTCTATCTAGAATGAATCTACTTGCAGGTGAAGAAGGAATGGTGGATGACCAGTTACCAGATGAGAAATTGTTTGCTATTTCAGTTCTCTCCCCATGGTTTGTTGATATAGCAAACTATTTGGTATCATCACAGTTCCCACCAAACTTTCCCTCCAAAGAAAAGAGCAAGATAGTTTGGAAAAACGCCCCCCTTACTTGGATTGGGGGAAATCTTTTCTAACTTGGCCCAGATCGAATCTTGAGAAGGTGTATAAGGGAAGAGGAAGTTTTTGACATCCTTCTGACATGTCATGATGGGCCTTATGGAGGTCAATTTGCAGCAAAGAGGACAACATTCAAATCATTACAAGTGGGCTATTATTGGCCCACTCTTCATCAAGATGTGAAAAAGTACATTAGTCAGTCTGATCGGTGCCAGAGGATGGGAAAGCCTACTCCAAGAGTTGAAATGCCCTTACAACCTCAAGTGACTTTTGAGCCATTTGACAAGTGGGGCATGGAATTCATTGGGCCTACCAACCCTCCAAAGAAAAAACAATACATTATTGTGTGCACTGATTATTTGACTAAGTGGGTTGAAACCAAGATGATTAAGGCAACAACAGAAGAGAAGGTGGATGAGTTCCTAAGGGAGAATGTATTCTACAAATTTAGGTACCCCAGAGAGCTAGTCACAGACCAAGGCAACCAGTTTATCTCCAACATAATTGAAGAATTGCTCAACCATCACAAAATCAAGCATAGGACCCCCACTCCTTATCATCCACAAGCTAAGGGACAATTGGAGGTGACAAACAGGGCACTGGAGAGCATCTTAACCAAGGTAGTGAGCAGCAACAGGAAGGATTGGGCAGAGAGACTAGTTGAGGCCACCTGGGCCTATAATAAAACATGGAAGACCACTACTAGATTTACACCCTATGAGCTATTCTATGGTAAAAAGGTTGTGATGTCGATTGAATTTGAATATAACACATTGAGGATGGAAGCCCAACTAGATTTAGATCTTAGTCATGCACATAAAGAAATGTTGTTACATTTGAATGGCCTGGATGAATTTAGAATGCAGGCCCTCCTATATACAGAGATAGTTCAACTTCAGAGGAAGATTTGGCATGACAAGCACATCAAGGAGAAGCAATTTCAATAAGGACACTGGGCATTGTTATATGATTCCAGGTTTAAAGACTTGAAGGTCAAGCTAAGGACAAGATGGCTCGGACCTTATGTGGTAGAAATATGCCATGACAATGGTTCAGTGTAAATTAGAACTATTGATGAAGAAGCCATTCCATTGCTATTTAATGGACACATATTGAAAATGTACAAGAGGCCTTTATCAAAACAAGAGTTCATTGACAGTATCAATAAGACAATGATGATGGTAGATCAAGTTCCAGATTCTCAGGATTCAGGTGAAAACCTCCATGAGGTGCTTGAGTACCATCTTTGGGTTGAAAACCTCATGAGGTAGCCCAAGAATGAGAAAAATGTAAAAGAGTAAGAAGATCCTTGGGTGAAAACCTCTCTGAGGAAGCCTAGGTGTTTCTTTGGAATATATATTTATATATATATATATTTATTTTTATATATATATTTATATATTATTATTATATATATATATTATATATATATATATAATAAAAAATAAAAAATAAAAAATTGTTATTTGCATGTGGGTGAAAAAGAAAAGCAAGGAGCAAAGAGAAGATCCAGAGGGAACCCTACCTCACATATATTCATCTCCTCCACTCCTTACCATGCATCCCTCCATCAATTCTATTGTTTTCCACTTCATTGCTTCAATTTAGGTGAATATTATGTTTTCTAACATAATCACCTCAACCATTACCATCATCCCTGCATCCACATACACTCCTACTCCCTCTGTCCATTCATTACAACATCCTCACAACAACAGCGAACAACATGATCAAGATATTCTAAGGGAGACACCAAACATTTCTAAGTGGTAATCCAAGAGCTCCACAAAAGCAACAACATCAAATCCAAGAGCTCCACAGTAGAAACAACATCAAATCCAAGAGCTCCACAACAACAACAACATCAGATCCAAGTGCTCCACAACAACAGCAACATCAACAAATCTTCAATCACAGACACCTGAAAAAGCTAATAAACCATCAACAGGTAGTAGAGGAAGAATAATAACCATCAGTAGCACCTTTGATCTTTGACAACTGTAGCATGGCATCAAGACCACAGGTAAGTATCCCACTCACTCACTCATATGCATCATTTGATAAAAGATTGTAAAGGTTAAGAGGGAGGGTGTTTATAAGTGAAAAGGTGGCAAAAAGGAAATTCTTTAATAAGGAAAAAAGAGAATGCAAGAGTCCATAGATACATTATTGTTATGGCAACTGTTTGAGAATGCTTGAAGAACTAAGATTTGGGGTAGAAACACCAGCACACCAAAGACTTGGCATACCCTATTTATTGATGCAATCACTCATAGACTCTAGCAGCAAAGTAAAGGAAGAAAATTCCCATAAATTAGTTCACCATGGGTTGATCAGGATCCTCATTGAGGATGCCCTCCAAAACCTCAGGATCCCTATAAAATGGTCAGTCTTTAGAGACTTACCAGTAGAGGATGACATCAAAACCTTCATATATGATGTTAGTCCTTCTATCAGTGAGGAGGAGGAAAAACAAGAAAAAGATACAGAGCTAGATGGGATGAGATGAATAAAGAAAAAACTAATATAGAGGAACATGCTGAAACACAAGGAGGATGATGTTGAAATAGAAGAAGAAACTGATGAAGATGAGAAAGAACAACAAAAGGAAGAAGATAGGAAAAAACTAGAGGACAACTGCAAGAAAAGGAAAACCAACTAGCATGTATGGCCAACCTCTCATTGGAGGCCATCAAGTGTAGGATGCTATTTAAATCCTATACTCCTTACCTCAGAGAAAAATTTCTACAATTTCATATTAAAACACTAGCACAAAGGGGCACCATGCCATTTCAGGATTGTAGACAGATTATTGATCTTTGTGATCAAAGTGCACTAGAGGATAGGGCCAAAATAGTTGATTTTTACTTGCACAATATGGCCCTCACAGACATGAATATTTGGGATCCTAATGTAGTGCTATAAGATCTACAATTAATGGTCTTGGCATCATGGATGAACCATGAGAATTCAAGGGATGCAGAGATGAAAAGAATATTGGCCAGAGAGAAAAATGAACCTATTTTTCATCAGAGCTGAACAATCAAATCCCATGGCCTTAATCAGCACCCATAATCTAATTGCAAATGATCCTTAGCTCACACTTAGATATCTTGTTTCCCAAGAGCAAGCAATTTCACATTTTAAAAATATGTTTAGGCTGCTAAGAGATGATAATACACATGCCTGCTAAAGGAAATGAAACACACTACCACACAACTTGGAGATAAGAGAATATCACTCCCCTAAAAGGTTGAGAGAGGCATTCAATAAGACACCTATGTATAAGCAATCAATGCAAAGGTTGAAGGTCAATTGAATAGGCCTAAAACTCAGTCCACCACTACTCCTAGGGATGCTAGAAGGGAGAAAAGAAGAAGAGGAAAAGAGGCAGTTGGAAGAAGTAGAAAGGAAAGCAAGCTTCTATCAACAAGAAGAAGAGGCCACAACAGAAGCATGGGATGTCAGAGAGGCTACCATAGCCATGAAGGACATGGAAAATGACTAAGTTTCTCAGAGGATGAGCAACACTTTCAGTAGGGGGTGATGATGAGCCTCGTTATTGAGTAATTATATGGGCCTTAATTGGCCTTAATTCACCTCCTAGCTTAGTCAAACCAACTATTCTCAAACTTATTGCATACTTTGATTATATTTTGTTTACGAAATTAGTTAGAGTTGGATATTTGGCTTTGTGGTCTAATATGCATGTAATACAGGAATAAAGGATAAAAGAAAGGAAAAATGTAGGTATAAAGGATAAAATCAAAGAACTATAGAAAAGACCTTGGTAAAGAATCGAATGGGACAAGGGAAAGTAATTATAGGAAGTAAATCCCCCTCATTTACTACCCCTCCATTTGAACATTCTACCATCAAATCAAAATGTACACAACCATCACTTTGAAGACTAAAAGATAGCCAAGCAAGGGAAAGGGATAGAAAACAGTTTATCTTAAATTGGGAGCCAAGCCTCCCTAATGGGAAGGAAGTCATTAGAGACTTACAATTTATAAATACATAGGCTTAGGACCTCAGTAGGATTGGGACTTCTACTGTAAAATTCTGTTGCTGCAGAGACTTGTGACAATTTGCTCTGTAATCCATGGTTTTTCCTAATAAGAATGAGTTATGTTTAAGCCAGCTTTGAGTTAACTTCGAGGGCTAAATCTCTTGGGTTAGGGCCTAACCCAAGCAACCAAAGCTCCTCTTCGTTGTACATACCTGCTAGCATAAGAGTTATGTTCTGTTTATTTGCTTAAGTAGTTTCATGGTTTGTTGATTCATTTGCTCAAGTAGTTTCCTTGTTATATTCATTTGTTTGAATAACTTCTTGTTTATGCTCATATGCTTCAGTAGCTACATTGGCTTTAAGTTTACTTCTATTTGTGTTTTCACAAATTTATTAGACGAAAATATTACTATCAGGTTGTGCGCAAGTGTCTCAGCCTCATCTCCTCCCTCTGGGACCATGACTTGAGGAAGAGACCCTTCAGCAGCCCCAAAAACATAGGTCTTTGGTTCTCGCATGGGCTATTGAGTTCATTGTTTAAAGAAGTTGTTTGTTCACCTGCATTGGTTCTCTCTATCATTTTCATTTGAAACCGCCTCCAGCACGTTCCTCATCCATCACTTCATCTTCATCCGGTCACCAACAAACCTTCACAATCACCGTCTGATTCACAATTTTCTCCAAGTCACCTCATGTGGAGTCCAACATTCACTTTATGAAATTTAAGTCCCCACTATCGATTTGTCTTGCCTCATCCGATGGCCGTCGCTTCACCTAATCACCAACTATCTTGGCTGATATCCATCGTTGATCAGCCCCACCTGATCCAACGGCTATCGCGTAATATCGCGTGGATTTCTATCCGATCGTTATCCACCCGAGGGCACATGATGAGAGTGGTTTCTCCATGCTATGTGTCGCCCAGTTAGGCTAATCGCGCAAAATTTTAGAAAACCACTTATAGCTTTGAGGGCGTGCAATAGATAGCTTACCACCCTATAAACTCACTTCGTCATTTCCACACGTTTCTTTCTTGCACAATATAATCTCAGTCATCCATCTTTGCTTAACCATGTTCGTTCATATATTCACTTAACTATCGTGATATAATCTTCACTGTTCATCATGCTCATTAACCCTATTCGCCCATCTATCTACATAACCTCCTGCGGTCTAATCTCCACCGTTCATTTTCCTTTCACCCGACTGATCCAACAGTTCTTATGCATTTTTGCCCCCTCACATCCCCCTTTCCCTAATTTCGACCTCCAATTTCTTTTTTTTCTTGAAACCTGATTTAGCCCAAGTTTCTTTGTTACACCTTAGTCTAGTTTTGATGCTCTTTACTTCTGCAACTTAGACAATTAGCATTAGGTTAGTGTTAATTTAGCAATTCTGCTTAGCATAGCTGTTTAGTTGGTTAGTTAGGTTATGGTGTAATTTTAGCATTTCATGTTGTTTTCTTCATTACTGCAGTAGAGTAGATCTCTCTTAGAATAGGTTTTCTCTCCTTCCATCAGAGAATTAAGCTTCTTTTGACCCTATAGAAGTTTGGCTTGGAACACCTAGGGTATCTTGCCAGACAAACAATGACAACAGGTAGGACCTTCATTTCTACTTGTGCATATAACACTGTCATCTCCAAGTTTGTACAAACACCATGTTGATAAGTAAAACTGGTTTCCCTGGGAGTTGCAGCATTATTGTTGCAATACCTAGGCTCATCAACGCATATAACAAATCAAAGTGGATGAAGCCAAGATTGAGCTAGCATCCCTTTGATTGAGTTGCACCACTATCATTTGGTGGGAAGGAAAGCTACATCAACGTGGTAAGAGTAGTCGTAAACTTTTTTCATTGTGGTTTGAGTTCATTTTTGCTTGAACAGGACAAATTTAGCCATTAGGTTACAGACAGAAGGCCATGATGGATTGGAAACATTTGAAACAAAGTAAAGGTCAAACTGTTCATAATTTTACATAGGAGTTTAGAAAACAAGAATTACCATTGAATGTTCCACTAGACACTTATGAGACATTGACAAAATATATTGCCTTTTTGCATAGTTATTTGTGTCATTCATTGTTATTATATGACCTGATGAAGCTAGTGTGAAGGTTGTACATCTTAAAAGCAGGGAAATCATGAGCAAGATGACTGCACGAAGAGGGTAGCAACAACCAAGAAAAGAGAAGCAAGACCCTCTTGTACTCATTGTGATAAAGAAGGGAATTACGAGGATAATTACTAGAAACTGCATCCAAAATTGAGACCTAAGAGGAATGACAAAAAGAGAAGAAAAAGATAGTTGTAATCGTGAAACAAGACCAAGAATTTCAATTAGAGGATGATGAGAAGATCATAACCACGGGATTTGTAGGCAATGGACTAATTGACCTGGGATCAGACTCAGGTGACAAAATGAAGATTTCAACTCTTTGGATTGCAGTGGATGGACCCATCGACTTGGGTTTTGATTTAAGCAACGAGACAAAGATTTTAGCAGATGTTGTGCCAAAAATGAAAAGGGCATCAAATGCAGCATGGCTACAAGAACTTGAAGAAATCAACCAAAGCATTTAGGTGGACAACGTTGAACTAAGGAGACTCCTACAAGAAGCAAAGAAGGAGAAACAAAGGTGGCAACATCAGTTACAAGTAAGGGAGGAGGCCTTGGAAAACTTGAAGCATAACAAACCTGAGGTAAAAAGTGACTCTTCTATTTCATGTACTTTTTATGATGATGATTTCACTACTTTTGAGAAACATACTACATGAATTGGATCAAGATTGTTGAAGAAAATGGGGTATCAAGGAAAGGGCGTCAAGATTAATGGCCAAGGCATTGTGAATCCCATCAAAGTGGAGGAATTACCTCATTATGAAGGACTTGGATGTATCAGAAAAGAGGTTGGGCAATGCTCCAAGACAGCCAACAACCAACCAATGACAGATGATTAGAGAAATTCATCACATTCCAGTGATAGTGAGGGTTCCACGAGAACTCATCAGAGGCGCACCAGGAATAAGCGTTCCAAGATGATCCAAAAAATTTGGAGGAAAGAATTATTGTAGTCACTACAACGAGGTTGGACACCAGAGAGTCATGTTTCATATACTCCATGCCCAGATAGCACCATTGAAGAAGCCAACTGGCGAAGATGTCTAACAAACGAATATGCCACATTCATGGTGGTCCACTTTATTGAATAAGAGATGGTTTTACTAAGAATAGTAGCTTGTCATGCCAACATCTTATAAATCATGTGTTGCGAATAATTGTAAAAGTGATGATGTGTTTTCATTTCTTCTTAAGGAAACGATGATTTTTTTTACCTTTTGTTGACAGTTGGGGTATTGGTTTCTATTATGATATGAACTTGACTAAAGAGAGCGTGTTATAAACTCTTGGCAACTATGGGGTGGTTGGAGTGATGTGTGGATTTGTATGTGATTTCAAAGAATGAAAAGAAGATGTTTAAAGTGTAGCTCAAGAAGGACACAGGAAGTGTGTAGGATGTGTGCATTATTTTGGAGGATCAAAAACTCCTCAATACGAAGGAATGATCCGGGTGGATCCAAAAATAGAATTGGCCTTGAGAATAGCTCAAAAATCAAAGTTCCCATAAGGAATTGAAACCTAGAATAGATCATAGTGCTTGTCTACTTGATTCCAACTGTATGAACGAAACTCAAATCCGAGTTTGAATGCTCAAGTTATAGCTGGTCAATGTTCTCGTCAAACTTGGCCAAGTGGAAGTCACCAACAAGGAAACAATTTGGCAGAATCTCGACGCATGGAATCTAACAGTTAGAATAGGATAATTTGTCATCTCTTCAATTTGCTAATATCCCTTATTTTATGGTGGAAGATTTTTAACCACATGTTCTATAAAAAAACAAAACAAAATAAAATATATGGGGTGGCAGGCTGCTACCCCTCAACGATGATATTATATTATATATTGGGTGGAGCCAACACATTAATTCAACTGTTGAACCTTAATACATAAACACCGTTAACCCCATCCAACCATATTATATACACTGTATATTTAAATCCCATGAGTAGGCCACCCTCGACAAACGTGCCCAACCCTATTGAAGCCGCAATAAAAATTAAACAATGATTTAACCATATGCTATGCCAAGACTCAAACACGGAACCACCTCATTACAATGCGCCATAGCCACCAACCGGCCAACGACCTAGGTTGGTGGCTCTACCCGCTAAACAATATTTAAACTTTCATTTTCATTTGGAACCAGAACAACAGAGGAGCAGAGCGAAACCCTGAGTGGCCCAGAGGTAGTGGAACCATGAAATATGGATCAATTTAGATGTTGAAAATATTCCCTTATAGGGCCAAAGGTGCCAGTGTCAAAATTTCACAAGTTTATAGTTGATTTTGTACATTTTCACACCAAGAATCCAACCGTTCAGTCCGTTTCTCCAGCCAAGTTCTCCATTTTCAGGGCATCATCCAAATTGGAGGTATAAGGCTCATTTTTGTAAAGTTTCTTGTAATTGATTTCTTTGATGCCACTTAATAAAAGAAGGCCTCCCTACTTTGAGTAGGGCTCAAAGATGTAGGCCACATTGGGTGAACTCTGTAATCAAATTATTTGTGTGCCTTTGATCTCATGGTTTCTTTATGATTTCTGCGTCTTTTTCATGTGTCGAGTTACTTGGTTAATATGATATTTTATATGAAATTATGAATGCATCCATGAAGTTAAAATATCTTAATCATGTTTTGTATCAGAGCAGGTCTTGTTGATGTGAGTTCTATGAGTGAATTATAACCAGGAACATGCTCCAAAGAGGTGAAAGAAAACTTAGATCCTTTGATTCTGAAGAGGGGTGTGCACCATGAAGACGAAACATGGCAGATGAGGAGGCTCAATTAGAGGAAGAGCGAAATTATCACAAGATCTTATTCACCATGTTAGAGAAAGTTGACAAGTTGTTTGCAGAATATGAGAAGAAAATCAAGCTTGAGAAGAAGGAACCAGATTATCATGCCTCAATAAATCAAGAATGTGGAGGAGAAGAGCCTCCTCGCTCTCCATCCTCCAGTGAAATTTATTCTTCTTCCTCTTCTCATCATTCTAATAGGAATCAAAGGAATGCATCTAAAAAGCCATTTTTCAAGTTGGATGTCAAACATAATTTACCTATATTTAGTGGAGAATCTAATGCAGAAAAACTAGATAACTGGATAAGACAGGTTGAAGTGTATTTCCGCATAAAAAAAATCAAAGAGGATGAAGCCAAGTTCCAGCTAGCATCCCTTTGATTGAGTACCATTGATCTCGTCTAGTGGGAAGGAAAGCTGCAACAAGGTGGCAAGAGTAGTCGTAAACTTCTTTCATTATGGTCTGAGTTTATTTCTACTTTAAGAGGACAATTTTACCCATTAGGTTACAAACATAAGGTCATGATGGAATGGAAACATTTGAAACAAAGTAAAGGTAAAACTGTTCAAAATTTTACAGAGGAGTTTAGAAAACAAGAATTAACATTGAATGTTCCGCTAGACACTTATGAGACTTTGATGAAATGTATTGGTGCTTTGCATAGTTATTTGCATAATTCGTTGTTATTATTTGAACCTAAGTCTCTTGATGAAGTTAGTGTGAAGGTTGTACAACTTGAAAGCAGGGAGAAGCATGAGAAAGATGACTGCTTGAAGAGGGAAGCAACAACCAAAAGAAGAGAAGAAAGGCCCTCTTGTACTAATTATGAGAAACAAGGGCATGATGAGGAGAATTGTTGGAAAATATATCCAGAATTGAGACCTAAGAAGAAAAATATAAGAGAGAAGTAGAAGACAATTGCAACTGTGCAACAAGACCAAGAATCTGAATTTGAGGATGATGAGAAGATCACATATGTGGGATTTGTAGGTGGTGGACAAAATTACCTGGGATTAGACTCAGGTGATGAAATGAAGATTGCAGCTCTTGCAATTGTGGCGGATGGACCCATTAACTTGGGTTCTAATTCAGGAAATGAGACAAAGATTTAAGCAGATGTTGTTCCAAAAATGAAAAGGGCACTAAATGCGGCATGGCTTCAAGAACTCGAAGAAATCAACCAAAGTATTCAGGTGGAGATTTTTGAAATAAGGAGATTCCTACAAGAAGAAGAGAAGGAGAAAAAAAGGTTACAACATCAGTTAGAAGCCAAGGAGGAAGCTTTAGAAAAGTTACAATATAACAAGCCTGATGTAAAAGGTGATTATTCAATTTGATGTACATTTTGATGATGCTTTTGCTACTTTTGAGAAACATACTATAGGAATTGGATCAAAATTATTGAAGAAAAGGGGGTATCAAAGAAAGGGCCTCGACATTAATGGCCAAGGCATTGTGAATTTTATCAAAGTAGAGGAATTGCCTTGTTATGCAAGACTTGGAAATGTCAAAAAAGAGGTTGGGGAATGCTTCAAGACAACCAATGACCAACCAACAATAGAAAATGAGAGAACTTCATCACATTCCAGTAATAGTGAGGGTTCCATGGGCACTCATCAAAAGCGCACCAACAATAAGCATTCCAAGACGATCCAAAAAAGTTTGGAGGAGAAAGAATTATTGCAGTCACTGCAATGAGCTTGGGTACCAGAGAGCAACGTGCCAGATACTCCATGCCGTTAAAACACCATTAAAGAAGTAAACTGGTGAATATGTTCAAAAAATGAACTTGCCACATTCATGGTGGTCCACTTTATTGAGTAAGATATGGTTTTACTAAGAATAATAGCTTGTCATGGTTGCATCTTGTAAATCATGTGTTGCAAATAATTGTAAAAGTGATGATGTGTTTTACATTACTTATTAAGGCAACAGTAATGTTTTTGGTGTTTTGTTGATAGTTGGGGTATCAGTTTCTATTATGATGTAAACTTGACCAAAGAGTGTGTGTTATAAACTCTTGGCAAGTATGTAATTGTTTTAGTCATGTGTGGATTTGTATGTGATTTCAAAGAATGGAATGTAGATGTTGAAAGTGTGGCTTGACAAGGACACAGATAGTGGGTAGGATGTGTGCATGATTTTGTAGGACTAAAATCTCCTCAGTGGGGAGGAATGATCCAGGTGGATCTAGAAATAGAAGTGGCCTTGAAAATAACTCAAAAATAAAAGTCCTCAGATGGACGTGAAATCCATACCAGATCGTAGTGCTCGTTGCCTTGATTCCAATTATGCGAATGACACTCAAATTTGAGTTCATGTGCTCAAGTTATAACTAGTCAAATTTCTGGTCAAACTTGGTTAAGTGGCAGTCATTAACGAGGTAAAAATTTGGCAGAATCCTGGCACATGGAATTTGGAAATTGAAATAGGCAAAATTTTCACCTCTTTAATTTGTCTAATATCCCTTATTTTTTGGCGGAATATTTTAACCACATGTTATATAAAAAAAAATTAGGGTGCCGAGTCATCACCCATGCAACCCATCAACAATGATATTATATTATATATTGGGTGGGCAGGCCAGCCCCGACGGACCCACCCAACTCCGGTGGATCCAATGCATTAATTCAACCGCAAAACATTAATACATAAATATTGTTAACCCCATCCAATCGTATTATATACGTTGTATATTTAAATCATGTGGGCGGGCCACTCCTGATGGACCCACAAAAGGTCGTTGAAACCGCAATCAAAATTAAACAATGGTTGAGCCATATACTATGTGAGACTCAAACACAGAATTGCCTCCTTACAACGTGCCACCACCACCAACGGGCCAACAACCCATGTTGGTGGCTCCACCTACCAAACAATATTTAAAATTTCATTTCCCATTCAAAACTAGATCGGTGGAGGTACATAGCGAAACACTGAGTGTTCGAGAGGCAATGGAACCATGAGTGAGGGATCAATTTAGTTGCTGAAAAGATTCTCTTAGAGGGCCGTAGTTGCCCATGTCATAATTTGATAAGTTTATAGTCGATTTTTCAAATTTTCACACCAGGAATCCAACCATGCAGTCTATTTCTCTAGATGAGGTCTCCATTTTCATACCATCATCTGAATTGGAGGTATAAGGTCATTTTTGTAAATTTTCTTGTAAATGATTTCTTTGATGCCACTTAAGAAAAGAAGGCCTCTCCACTTTGAGTAGGGCCCAAAGATGTGGTCCATATTGGGTGAACTCTGTAATCAAATTGTTTGTGTGCCTTTGATCTCATGGTTGCTTTATGATTTCCGCTTATTTTTCATGTGTTGAGTTACTTGGTTAATATTCTCATTTATATGCAATTATGAATGCATCCATTAAGTTAAAATATCAGGATCAAATTTCCAACAATGATCTTAATCATTGCCTTCTTTTGAACAATGTTTACAGTTAAGTTTCTCTCACTCTTTCTTGATTGTAACATTATATTTTCCTATGCCTTTAAACTTTCCCTTTCCTTAGTCTCTAGAATTGGATGATTTCTTGCTAGTCTCTTGAGGAACATTCTTGCCTGTAGCTTCTAAATGAGTTTCCTACAAGCATACTTCATCTAAATTGGCAGGATTAAGCATAAGTATAATATGTCTCAAATAATTATGCAATCCACCTATGTATTTAAGGAGAGTGTCTTGTGATGACAAATCAACACCCAAGGTTAAATCTCTTCTTCTAAATTCTAGGGTGTAACTTTGAACACTCTAACCATTAGCTTTTCTAAAATTTTTCTAATCCATAATTATTTTTTGCATATAAGCTAATGGATAAAATTGCCTTCTTAATGCAGCTACAAAATCATTCCAAGAAGAGATCATTTTACCACTTTTATTTGAATCTTCTTGAGTTTTGGCCTCCCATCAGATGAGGGTTTCACTTTCCAAATGAAGAGAAGAAAGCTGGATCTCTGTAACATCATCCTTAATTCTTTGCATTTGCAATAGACTTCAATTTGATGAACCCAATTATCCAACTTTTCAGCATTTACTTCCCCATTGTACATAGGCAATTCAAACTTGACATCAAGCTTAAGGAAAGGAGACTTAACATGTCCTTTTGGAGAACTAGGAGGAGTATGACTAGATGTTGAAGGAGGTGATGATGGAGGTGAAGGAGGAGGTGGAGGTGGAGGCTTGCTCCCTTCACCACCATTAACATTTTGTTGATTTGAACTCTCTCCTTGCAACCTTGTTTTCCTCTCATTGTACAAGAATTTCACCATCTCAAGAATATCATAGAAAGCCTTTCTGAAGGGTCTCTCATCCTTAGACATCAGCTCCTATCCTCTTCATGTGCCATGACTAGTGGAGTTCCTAGAGTTTGAGACCTCCTTAAACCAATTTGAGGATTTGGTTCTTCAAACACTCCTACTCTCTTCAAATTAGACCTTGTAATCATTAAAAACACTTGCAAAAATAGTCAAACCTTCAAAACAACCATGCTATGATACCAAATTGATATAAAATTTAAAATTGAAGGTTTCTTCAAAAATTTTGCAAGCTAGTTTATGTCTTATGGGAAATGGATTGAAATTGCAAAAACACATAAACTTATTAATTTTAGTTAATTTTTGTAGACATAACCAGAAAAAAATAGACAATATGCAACATCACACAAACAACCAGTTGATGACGAAGTTCACTCCTAGGGCTACATCTTCGGGTCCACCTTTCAATGTTGGCCCTTTATATTATATGCTCACAATTAGATCAACATACAATGCTCAAATCACAAAAATAATGCTTCCATTGTGTCTAGAATACCTAGAAACCCCTGTGTAGGCTCTTCTTGTGCTAAAAAAGGATGAAAAATGGCCAAGTTAGGCCTCCTTCTCCACTTCTTTGTTATTTTTCTTGCAAATTCACCAAATTGGTAAAATTGACAACATTTTCCTCCTTTGGAATATCTTCCAGGCGACAATTTTGCGTAGGGATGATGTTGATTCCGCTACAAGAGATGCAAATGTTGGACCTTTAACCAGGCACCTGTGCCCAAACTCCACCCTCAGTTTTTGTTATATGGAAACAATATGGCTAGGGGTGTGGGCCAAAGGCCACGTGCCCGCTGGCTCCTCGCCTTTGGTCATATGTCGGTTACAAAAACCACGCGTTGGGTGGCACGCACCAACGCCTCTGGTGCTCTGCAAATGGTGCACATTGATATAACCTTGGAGCAGACATGGGGCTAGTGCATCACAACCCACCCTCTCCACCTAGGTCTCAAATATGTGGTCACAACGTGACTCGAGTTTAGGGCTACGGGCCCATCCCCCTCCTACCAATCACCAAACCATTCAAATTTAAATATAACACCGCTAACTATATCAAACAAGAAACATTGATGGAATAACGATTTGATGGTTGGTTTGTAATAGTGAGGTCATGGGTTTGAATCCAGTGGGATCTATCAGTCAACCCAACCACTTTTGGCACAAATCCCAAGCGCCACATTGCACATTCCAATTGGTAAACCAGAAAATTCACCAACCAATGAAAAATAGCCAAATCTCCATATACGACCTGACATGTGTTAGTATGAGATTGGACCGTCTAACCACCATACCTACCTAGTCATCCTACTGATGTTAGAGTCACATCATTGTTTGACATGCCTAGTTAACCCTATAAGTTGACTTTTTAGTTGTTTGCCAACAACTTTAAAATGTGATAACTTTCACATTTGGTGTCGGATTGAGGTGATTCAAACGTATTTGGAATTAGAATGATGAGATCTATGATATGGTATTAGTTTTGGGTTATTTTAGAAATTTGATTTTTGAGCAAATTTTTTATCACCTAGATCATTCCTCCCCACTGGAAGCTTTTGGACCACCAAAAGTATGTTTTTACTGAACAAGTAGTTGAGGGTACAAATATCTCACTTTTATTTACTTGGATTGGTACCTTTTAGCCCCTCTCGAAGATACTCCACATTGCCTATACGTGAAGTCCTAATTCTCCTGTTAATAATTGAGTCTTCCTGTAACTCATCTAAATATTCAAGAGAAAAATATTCAATAGATGGAATTTGAAAATTCTCTTCATGTTCATCAATCATTGGAGCCTCATACAACCTCAATTTTTGACATCAATAACAAAATAAATTTGCATATAAGGTGGAAAATCTAATCGGAAATCATTGTTACCAATATTCTCCAAGATTTTGAAAGGGCCATATTTGATTGGATTGAGCTTTTTACCTTCAGCTTGAAGTCTTTCCTTGCTGATATACAACTCCCACTTGGAAATCATGATTAACTCGATGCTTGTCATGCCTTGATTTTTACTTGGTTTTGCTTTTCTCAAGCTACTCTTGTACTCTTTGATGCACTAGCTGAATTTATTCAATGACATTATTGGCTTTGTCCACATCACTATGTCTATCTACTGCCATATATTTAACAAAGATGAAATCCAAAGGAGACTTTGGAAATTAAACCAAACAACATGAAAATGGAGATACTTGCATAGATGAGTGCTTGGCATGATTGTAGGCATGTTGGATGCAAGGCAAATTCTCATCCCAAAGTTTAGGATGCTTACCACAATATCCACGAAGGAGATGCACTATTTTTTTATTTGCCACTTTTGTCTAGTCGCCAGTTGTGGATGAAATGTTGTGCTCTTCTTCAACTTGGTGTCTATGATTTCCCATAAACTTGACCAAAAATTCCCGACAAATTGATAATATTTATAAAAAATAATAGAAGTGGATAATATAAAGTGAAACCATACATTTTGGAAGAACATATTTTCAGTTTGTTCAGTTGTAACCTGTTTCTTACATGGCATCAACACACACATTTTGCTAAAAAAATCCACAAAAAATATAGATAATCATGACCTTTCTTAGAAATTAGTAGCCACCCTACAAAATCCATAGAAATACTTTCCCAAGGATGAGAAGGAATAGGAAGTGGAGTGTACAAACCCAATTTCCTATTTCTAGGCTTGCTAGTAAGACACATGGAACATCCCTTTACATATCTTGAAATAGTTTTATTCATGCAAGGTCAATAACAATACCTTTGAATTTGTGCAATTGTTTTTCCTACACCAAAGTGACCAGAAATAAGATAAGTGTGGGCTTCCCTCATGACATTGGCTTTTTTTCCTTGTGGAACACATATTACTAATATGATAAAACAACTTTTTTGAACATGATAATCCAACTCTTTAACAATATTTCCTTGAATCAAAGTTGCATAAACATCTTTAAAATTATCGTCTTGGGCATATTGTTCAATATAACTTTCATGCGTGATTGAGTTATGCTTAAGAATGAAAGATGTGTTAACAATAGGACTTGATAATAGATCAACAAATTTGTTGTATATACCTTTCTTGTACCTAATTACCAAAATAAATTGTTGTAGAAATCCCACCCACTTGAAATCTCTAGCTCATTGTAGCTTGTTTTGCGATTGTAAATATTGCAAAGGTTGATGGAAAGCATGAATCATCATTCCTTGCCCATCAAATGATGCTTTCATTTCTTCACTCTTTGTACCAAAGCATACAAATCTTTATCATAAGTTGGATAATTAATTACTACATTGGTAAAGGTTTTAGAATGATAACAAATATGCTTACCATGTTGCATAAAAAATTCCCCCTTGGCATAATCACTTGCATCGGATTGAATCTCAAATGGCTTCTTGAGATCTGGAAATGCTAGAACTAGCGTTGTAATGGTTTTCTCTTCCAATGTGTTGAAGGCTTTCTGCTACTTGCCTCCCTACTAACAGACTTGTTACACACTTGTCAAATCATGTAATGGTGCTGCGATGATTGATAAGTTAGCTATAAATTTTCTCCAATATTGGGATTCTCCCAAAAAGCTACTAACTCCTATTACATTATTGGGTTTACGCCAATTCACAGTGACTTCAAATTTTCAGGGACCAGTCTTCAATTCACCCCCTCCTACAATAATAAGAAAATAAACCAAAGAGACTTTCCCAAATTCACACTTAGACATCTTCAAATAAAATTTCTCTCTTTTGAAGACATCTAAAACTTTACTCACATGCTTGACATGCTCTTCACAAGTCTTACTGGAAATTAAAATATAATCTAAGTAGAATAACACAAAATCATCAAGGAATTGTCTCAACAGATCATTCATAACTTTGATGAATGTTGCAAGTGCAATTCAAAGCCTAAACAACATAACTAAGCATTCAAGCAAACCTTGTTTGGTCTTGAAAGCAATTTTCCAAATATAATCTTCAAAAATCCTTATTTGATGATGACCGCTTCTCAAAATGAACTTAGTGAAATAAACAATTTATTTTAACTTGTCTACCAAATCATCAATGTGGGGAAGAGAATAACTATTATTTACTATGATTTTGTTCAAAGCTTTAAAATCCACACACATGTGCCATGTACCATCTTTCTTTGGAACCAAAACAATAGGAGACCCACAAGGAGATGTCCTAGGCCCGATGATGTCTTTGTCAAGCAGCTCTTGAATTTGCTTCTTGATCTCTACATTCTCCAAAACTAAAATTCTATACACTCCAATATTTGGAAGATCTACATCTTGTTGCAAATGAATCTCATGTTGGGTTCCTCTTTTAGGAGGAAACCCTTTAGGTTCCTAAAACATCTTGTCATAAGTATTAACAACTTCAACCATATCATGCTTGAGTTTAGAATCACATCCTTTCAAAGCTTCATATTTAACAATATCTTTAGCTTTAATCATCAACAACACAAAATTCATCTTACTAGCATTTACAAACCTTTTCATCTGCCCAACACTTACAAGAGTGAAGTTCATCTTCTTCCGATGTTCTCTAACAATATATTCAATTCCATCTTTAAAAATATCATATTTTTTTTAAATGATGATAGATTATGGATTTTCGGTCATACAAGTATGGATTCCTTGAAACAATTCCACATATGTCAAGTGGTACAACATCAAGCTCTACCTCACCTATAAAGTTTGTAGTGATGGCGAATTTGAGTTTACACTTTCGTGACTTGTAATTTGGCATCTTCACCTACCCAACCCAAAGGGTAAGGTTTAGTATGAGGTGTAGTTTCTATATTTAGTTTCTTGAAAATAACTTTAGAAATAAGGTTGACTTGGGATCCACTATTAAAAAAAAGTATCAACTTTTGTATGTTTTGTAATAACCCTGTTATGGAAAATATCACTTCTTTATTTATCATTTTGAGACTCAATAGGCTTACTAAAAGAACTAGTACTTGCATTAGAAGCTTTAACTTTTATTCCCATGGTTACGATTTTGGTTTCATCACCTAAATCAAATCCTAGATCTTGTTGAGTTGTAGCAACATTCTTTTGTTTCCCATTGTTATTGAACTTCTTTGGTCTCATTTGTGGATGTAATTTCCAACAATGATCTTCATCATGGCCTTTCTTTGAACAATGTTTACATGTAAGCTTCTCTCCCTCTTTCTTGATCATAGCATTATTTTTTCCTTTTCCTTTAAACTTCCCCTTTCATTTGTCTCCAAACTTGGATGGTTTCTGCTAGCCTTTTGAAGAACATTCTTGCCTATAGCTTCTAAATGAGTTTCCTGAATGCATACTTCATCTAGATTGGTGGGATTAAACATAAGTATAGTATGTCTCAAATAACTATGAAATCCGCCTATGTTCTTAAGGATAGTTTCTTGTGATGACAAATCAACACCCAATGTTAAATATATTCTTCTAAATTATTGTGTGTAACTTTGAACACTATGACCTTTAGCTTGTCTCAAATTTTGCCAATCCATAATTGCTTTTTTCATGTAAGCTAATGGATAATATTTCCTTCTTAATGCAGCTCAAAATCATTCCAAGAAGAGATAATTTTACCACTTTTCCTCAAATATTCTTAAGTTTTCACCTCCCATTCGAAAAGGGCTACACTTTTGAAAAGAAGAGAAGAAATTTCGTGTGGGGAAGATGTTGCTTCTATTGCAAATGGTCCAAAATGTAGGACCATTAACCAGGCACCTGCACCCAAACTCTGCCCTAGGTTTCAGTCATATGGCAACAATATGGCCATGCCAACTCCCTGCCTTTGGTCATATGGTTGTTGTGTAAACCATGGGTTGAGTGCCAGACTCCAGCCCCTTTAGTGCTCTGCCAACAGTCATGTGCACGGTGAAATAAACCTGGGCCGAGCATGGGCTAGGTGCCTCATGCCCTACCCTCGTTGCCCGACTCTTAGACATGTGATCATAATGTGATTGGTTTTAGGCACTCCAAGCACATATTTTCTTAATCATATGGCATTGTGCCTACCTTACCCATTCATTTTGAACATGGCTTCCCAAATTCCTGTTCAAACTGTTAGCGTTTGAGATTTCACCTAGGCTGAGATAGACAAACCTCAAAGCTACATCAAACCATTTCACCTCGTAGCTAGCCCTACGAGGTATGAGAAGGCTCTCTCGGGTCAAACTCGGTGGATTTTGTCAATAGGATGAGTTGACCAATTAGGAACAAGGATTTTAGGCTAGTAAACTGATAAGGGGGGTTGATTTAAAGTTTTTGGGTTTTTTGGTGGCAATTGGAGGGAGTGCAATTCAGGGTGCGGGGATTGAGCTCAGTTTTTGCAGGTGGGTCTTTGGGGCAAGGTAGGAGTTTATGCTGATGCCTTTAGCTGAAAGAGATGATCAAGGAGGAAAGGATAGAAGCTAAAGAGGGCAAACAATGAATTCGAATCCTCTCTAGACAGTGGAAAACATAAATTTTAAACAAAATTGAAAGCTGAGCATGGCATGCATGAATTCAAACTTTATCACTTCTTTTGTTTAAATAGCAGCAAGAGATTAAGAAATGGAACACATAAACACACTTACAATAACAGTAGGAAACATACCATCAACATAATAATCCACAAGAATCCACAATGAAGTCTGCAAAACCCTGGCCTTCCTTTTCCTCAAATTGCAGAAATACAAGTCAAAAATACAATAGAGCTTCTCCCTCTAGAGTCCAACCATGAAAATGAGAAAGAGAAGGCATAATATAGAAGGTCTAACTTCTTCCCCACCTCTAGGGGTCGAGCTCAGCTTCCTAGGAGCTGTTGCAACTAATTCTAAATCAGTCACTAGATAATAGGCCAGCTCAACAACTTGCCTCTAAAACTTAGGAAACCTATCCATGCATTAAATATTCACTATTTACATCAAATAAGCTTCTAGAAGAGGTAAAGAAGAGTAAAAGTATCTAATGCCATGAAATTTACACAAGAATCCATCATTTACATGCCCAAATAGTCAACCAAAGTGAAAACAGTGCTTTGCTGGCCGAACTGGTCAAAAACTGGCAAATTTGCCTGAGTGGTCGCACCCCTGGCTCGAGTGGTCGCACCTTTTTGCAGCTCTGTTTGAGGGCCTTCCTGGTGTCCAAATCAGGTGCAGGATAGCTCGTTGGAAAGGTCTGGAAGTCTACTTTCCAACCCAACTGGAATTTCTGAATTTGGAGTTGATTTGACCCCTCAAAAAGCAAATCTCCCAAGACTTCTTTCTGCAACTCAAAAAAGGGGCAGAAAGTCAAAATTTGCATGCATTTTGAGCTTTTGGGAGCCCAAATCTCCATAACATCTGAAACCCTTCCATATGCAAGTGTATCTTTGCCTGAAAAATCCAAAAATGTAGAGTTTTCCCCGTTCCGAGCTGTCCCCACAACTGGTCTCGTAAGGGGTGAGACCACTCGAATGGCCAAAACCTGTAAAATTCCCAAAAATGTCAAAAATGCCTCAAAATTCTCAAAATTTCTTGGGTTTGCTGCTAGGAGAAAGATAATGAGTATCATGGTGAGTGAGAGAAGCCTCGGCCAAGATACTGAGCGGGTTGGTCTTCTTCTTCCTCTTGCGGACCTCGGTTAACCTTCTTTGGAACACCTTCATCTTCGCCTTGCAAACATGCATCCTTGCACAATAATGGTTTTTCATGTCCCTTAGCAATTTGTTATTTCTATTGGCCTTTGCCAACAGCCTCTCTAAGTGTGTGTTCACTCGGATAAGCATGGATTCCCTCTCCTTGGGCAGCAAGTCACCGGGCCTCCTACGGTTGATGACTCGATCACTTCGAATCCTCCATAGCTCATCCAACTCTTTCTCATCCTCAAGCTATTTGTTTCGCTGCTCTAAATATTTGATTATCCATTTTGCCATCAATAATTGTGTTTGCAGCGAATGAATCTCGGTGCTTTGCTCTCGGATGATATCCTTGAGCTCTGTACTAGGAGAACCGGCGTCAAGATCAATAACCAGATCACTTGACACTCTCTCCTCAATCATGGGCTGCTTGCCCCTCTCTGCTACCTGTGCTACTGTCGGCAACGAGGCCCCTTCCACCTGGTGTGGAGATAACACTCGCTGATCTGATGATGATGACGAGACCCCTTCCACCTGCTGTGGAGAAAATACTCGTCGAGCTGCTGCAAACAAGGTCCTATGACCTCTCTGATTGTACACTGCAGTGGGGAAACAACATGTCTCGACACAATAATATCGGGCTGGTGTGATGGACCTCCCTCCTCATGAATGGCTTCTGGCTCTAGCTGTGGGTGTGGTGGCGCTGTAAAGACCTCATGAGAAATGAAGTCTGCCCATGGAATGCCCTGCTGACTCAACTCGATCGATTTGGCACTTAGGAGGGCGTTTTAACTGATTTGGAGGGTTTCTGGCAAACATAGGTCGAGTGGTCGCACCGCCTCTGAGTGGTCGTACCCCTTCTGAAAACGCACTGTGGGAGTGGCGCTGAGTGGTCGCACCCCGCCCAACTAGTCGCACCCCTGCTCTGAGTGGTCGCGTCCCTTTTTCAGGAGGCTTTTGGAGGCCTTCCCGGTGTCGGAATTGGGCGCAGGATAGCTCGTTGGAAAGGTCTTTGAGTCTAATTTCCCACCCAAATGGAGTTTTTCAATATGGAGTTCATTTGTCCTGTCAAAAATCAAATATCCCAAGACTGGTCAAAAAGTGCCAAATGAGGCTGCCTGAAAGAAGAGTGCTGTTGCAGTCAACTTTTGAATGCTTTCCTCAACCCCAAATTGAGCTCATGATAGCTCATTAGAAATATATTTGTGTCTAGTTATCATTTGAGCCATCAAGAAAATCATTTGGCCAACCAAGCTAGGAGAAAACTTGAGTTTCCCAAGGTCACTTCAGAGGTGTCTTTGATTCTCCCGAGGCAACGGTATTCTTGACATTTCTCTCAAACCATGACACCTGTGCAAAAAGTGAAGGAGGTTTTTCTGCTTTGGAATGTTTTGGACAACAACCTCTCTCAATTTCCTAAAATTCATCTTTTATTGCTCTGAAGAATCATTTGAGTGCGACTTGACCCGATGTGTGAAACAAGGAATTCTGTTGAAATGAAGCGAGATGAAGGGGATAGGGGGCTTATAAATTCTTGGGGAAATTTTTGGGAGTGGGGTGGGATGTTAGGAAGTAGGGGAAAGTGTAATCTCAGAGATTGAGTGAGCGGAAGGGATCCAAAAGGGCAAAACACAGGCCCAACCTAGAAAATTGCCAAGTTGTAGCTAGAAACTAGGGTTTGTGGAAAAATGAGGAATTTGGCGGATCTAAGGGATGGGAAGCATTTGGTAAAGTACTTTAAGGATAGGGGAAGGTGTATGAACATATGAATACAATTTTTGCTGATGATTTGTCCGTCCAAGAGAAATTGGCTTCAAAACCCTAGGAGAGGGAAATGAACTTGCCAATGCACAACTGAAGCATGAACAAGGTGTAAAATGACTCATTAGACACTGAGATGATCATGAAAACCCTATGAATGATGATAGACTCAGCTGAATGATGACATAGGCTAACATTTGGGCAACTTTAGAAGGAGTGAAAACAAACCCTAGACCTAATGCCTAGTGACCAAATTTTGCTTGAAAACTCACTGAAATGACAAAATTTGACCTTGACACTTCAAAATAACTTTGTAAGAGCATGTTTGATCATCGGAGGAAGGCTGGAAAGACTGACACTAACAGAATGCTTTATGATTTGACTCAAACATGGAATTTTTTATTTTTCTCCACCCTTGGCCACTTGACTTAAGGGCCATGTAATATGAGAAAAACCCAATATAAAACCTTGGTAGAATTTAGCAAGGCCTAAGAAGCTACAAAGATTTGTTAGAGTCATCGAGGGTAGCCAATCCTAAATGACTTGAATCTTGGCTGGGTCCACATGCACCCCATGCTCATCCATAATGTATCCCAAATAATGAATTCTCTACATGCCAAACGGGTGTTTCTCCATATTTGCATAGAACTTGTTTTGTCATAGGGTGCTCAAGACCTGTTCAATGTGATGCAAATGTTTTACCCAAGTTTTTCTCAATATAAAGGATGTCATCCAAATATACATTCAGAAAAGAGTTTATGAATAGATGTAGGATATAATCCATCATACTCATGAACATTTTTGGAGAATTAGGAAAGAAAAAGGGCATGACCAACACATTCTTTAGATTTGAATGTTGTCTTCCATACATCAGTTTGTTCAACTGGAACTTGGGGGTAGTTTAACTTCAGATAATCTTACTAAAGAACTTGACACCTTTAAGTTAGTTGAGGAGATTGTCAATCTAAGGAATTGGGTATCTTTCTTTGATGTTTATTTTGTTCTTTGATCTATAATCAATATATAGTCTCCATGTTCCATCCTTCTTCTACACCAACATAATTGGAATCCTATAAGTTGGGGATCTTAGTCAATTGGATGAGTTCATGAATATGATGTTTTATTTTGTCATTCTTGAAGATATTTTTTCTATACAATGGACCATTAGGTAAAGGATCACTATATATCAATTCAATTGAGTGTTTGGCCTAGAAGTGTAGAGGCACCCCCATGGGTGGAGAAAATAGATCTTTGTATGTATCTATAATATTGTCCACTTAATTTTCTTGTGTAGAGACACTCTATGCCAAGGATGTGGAAATTGTAATGACCTTCATTTGAAGGTCCTTTGGCTCTTTTGGTTGGATCTTTGTGGTTCTGATGGTAGAATTGGGTTTTACACCTATAATCTGTTTTCCTTTATCATGTTATAAATCAAAATTAGAGCTAGAACCTATTTCCTTTTCTTTAATACCTACTGACAATGATTGTTTCAAGAGACATTCATTATGTTGTTGTATGGGATTTTGTGGAACTCACAACACTTTCTAGTGTCATTTTTTGATTTCCCATTACTATTCTCTTTCTATGACTTGGGTTGGTTGTCTTGAGGTTAGCTCTCCTTTATATGTCCCTTGTTTGTGAACTTGTAGAGCCAAAATCTCTCTTATTTCTCTATTTCAATTTCTTGTCACTTTTAAGAACATATTGATAAGAAACTCCTAGTGAGAAGATTTCAAACAAATCCATATTCATTTGGAAGTAGTTGTGAAAACTAGTATGGTGCTTCAAAACCCAGTGCTACTCAAATTCCTGATACCTTACTTTGAGCACAAGGTATGGAAGTTATCATTGTACTTAGAAAACTCCTAGTCTCTCTCCTATCATAGGGTTTTCCATATCATATATTGGTTGTCATAGTTCTCTATTGTAAATCCATATATGTTTGGATGTACCTATGTAGACCACTATGGTACTTCAAAACTAGGTGTTGCTCGAAGTATCTAATACCAAACTTTAAGCTCAATGTATGGAAGTTGTCGGTAGACTATGACACTGTCTAGCCTCTCTCCTATCACGAGGTTCTCCATCTCATGTAATGGTCATCATAGTTCCCGACAAGGTAGATAGAATTACTCCTTAAATCCATCAGAAGTTGTTTCTGAAGTGTGTCCTACCTTGAATATCAAACATTTGTTTTCATTTAGTTTCTCCCAATAATATTCCTACTAATAATTAACATGGGGAAGGGTGTTTAGGAGCACAAAGGTGATATTTTCATTGTCAAAAAAATATTGGACACAATAATATCCCTTTAATAGATTTAACTGTTTCTCTAAAGAATCTACATCTATTTCCAATTCAAATAAGGGCATATCAAAGTGAACTTGTACCTTAAAGAGTGACACACCTTCGAAATTTCCATTGGTTCAAGGTGGTTAGTTAGTACATCAACTTCTTGGGGGCACAAATTTTGTATACAATATAAATTTGTGGTGCACAATAACTCATCGGAAAGAGCTATCCAAGGAATACAACTTTTTTCTAAAGGCAATGGATTCTATGGCAACCCTTGGCCCCCTAAATTTCCAAAATACATCATTTAGGGCGTCAAAATAATCCTATAATTTTAGGACCTAAAAGCCCATAAAAAAAACTACCAATTAGATAGAAAACTATTTATTTAGTTGAAGTGGTTGGTGACAAGAGATATCCACCTAGACCACAAGGTTTCTTATCAGGGAGTTGAGGAGAATGTGAATCTGTTATGCTTCATCATCCAAAGGAGGCAAGAACTAGAATGACCATTTTAACCTAGTGTAAAAATCATGAGCAACAACACATATAGGAGGAGGACAACCTACAAATACTTTGTAAATCAAAATGTCTCCAAGGTTCTATGTCATATAGTTTATATAGGTACAAAATTTTGCAAATTCTGTAAGCACACTCCACAAAACATCTACGTCAACAACAAAACAAGGAATTAGTATAAGTACATGCATCTAATCCTAAAAAAAAAAAATAAAAAATAAATAAATTATAGAGCAACATCAACACTGTCATCATCACCAACGTCAACACTAGAATTGCGACTATCATTATCGCAAGTATCATCTCCAACATTAGCATCAATATCTTTACTAACATTAGAATTTAAGTATCATCATCGACATTAAAAATCAGAGGAGAATCTTACCCTATTATGTTTAATATGTGTACAATGTCCACATAAATAAAAATATAGTGTGCAATCAAACATACCTTCAACCATACTTTTATCATGTAATGCTTGAAGGCCCTTCTCTTCAGTATGTCCCAATATTTCATGCCATGACATTATCTTTTCTTTGGAGTTAGTAGGGGTTCTTTCTTCCTAATTTATACCCTTAGGAAAAATATAATTATTAGCACCCATCAGCGGCAGTGCTCCTAATAACTTTTGAAATACCCTCATCGACTCCATTTCTCATTTGTAAGTTTCCTTTTCAAACACAGTATGTACACTTTCATCACTCATATTACTTGTGAATAACAAGTCTCTAGCCAGCTCTAGAATGTGTAAAAACCATGTTTTTTTTTCTAATCCTTCCATCCTTGAGTAGCAATTTAAGTCTTCCATTTCTTGTGATTCTAGTTTTTCAGTATCTCTTAAGAAAAAACTCCATTGTACTTCTCATATTCACAAAACCACTCTTTGTGAGGATTCATATGAAAAGTGTTGAAGTCGATCAATTATACATCATGATTTGAATATCACGAAACCCCTTCTATTTATCAACAATTTTAGATTCATAATCCTTATTCTAATGCCTAAATTTACTATATTTTCAACATTTCCTTAAATATTTTCACAGATGTTTAGACCTACTTCTAGATTTGGATCTTCCCCCCTCAATTTTTTATTTTTATTTTATATCTTGGGGAAAACCTCTTACAAATAAGCCATCCATGAGATAACTATCCATGGTTTTCCAACCCACTTGTTTCAACAGTAATGAACCAAGCACATCATCAAACTTTAATGTGGCTTCATTGCTTCCAATAGCTATAACTAGACTAATATCCATGAATCTAGCAACACAATAACCTAATGCACTTATCTTCACCAAAAAAATTAATATTGATCCATAATAGCTAATTTACAATAGTGTTAAAGTCATTTGGATGATCTATCATTCATCCTTAGGAGGTATAACTTCTTTCTAAAGGAAAATTTGTTTACTAGGGATTCCACAATGACCATTGTTATTATATTGATAGCGTTCCTATTTCAAGTTTCCAAGGGGGGGGGGGGCGGGGGGGGGGGGGGGTTGCTATTTTTTTATTTTATAAGGATGGAATGATTGATTGTGGGTGGAATATTCATAGTCATATAATGGTATGGTGCACCCAGATTAACCCAAGGATTGTATTATTTTCCATTACTGTCCTCAAAAAATAATTTTAATGAAGTTAATTGAAACACCACCATCAGTAGCTTGATGGTCAAATATGTGGCACGAGTACTCCATTGACTGTTATAAAGGGTTATGTTGGCGCAAAATTAAACTTGAAGGACCCAGGGTTCAACCTCTGGTTGCCAACAAAGGGACTCTATTGTAGTCTAGCACAACCCCGTGACCTTTTCATTCCTCCACGAGGGAGAAATGTATCAATTGAGGCACGCCGAGACATTTAAAGATAACAAGGATCATAAAACAATGCCAAGGGTCAATTTATCACACAAATTATTCATCACATGAACACTTATACATCAATTGTGAAATGCTTTAGGAATCGTTATATCATTAAATAAATACATCGATGACAACAAATATTGAAATAACCAATAACTGGATCATAAATAAAATTTTAAATGGGAACATCTATTTCTTTCATTTAATACATTCATACATAGAGTTACCCAACAACACTTCATTATATTGATATGACATGACCATTACATTATAGGTTTACATCAGTGTGCAAGATCTTTCATAAATAAGTCAGAGATAACCTCAATAATTCCAACTCAAAATATAAGAACAATAATAGAAGTTAGATCTTAAGTCTGAAAACATCTCAGAATAGTCCTGAGCAAAAATATCTCTAGCACACTCTATAGGCATTTTATGTATTATCTTTCTGTAGGAATTTACAGGGTAAGTTCCTCAGACAGAACACCAGAAGGACACCGCTCACAAACAGATCACAGATCAATACACCAGTATTTTGACGTGGTTAAAACCCTCAGAGAGGGAAACAGTCCACGGCCTGCGCCAACGTGGCTCCTACAGGCAATTTATTAATAAAAGAATGAAAATTTACATAAGCTTCTCTCATGCACGGTTAACCTACAAATGACCCTCCATGTGCTTTAAATAGAATTCATGGACCAATCGGGTGTCAAGCCACGGATCAAGTGTCGGTAATACCGAGGAGAGAGTGAACCGTCGGATCACTACATATCGTGACCATCGGATTGTAAGTTACAAAATGTACAACGGTAAAGAAACACACTTTACCTAACTCTATACCTAACTCTATACTAGACCAAGTTGAACTTAACTATTTCCTATGTGTCGGAATATCCTAACATGGCTGTATCTGTAAAGCACCTGACCTTTTCAGTGGTACAAAGGAAAATACTTGAAGATTAGCAATTTGTTTGGGATGAGAATTAATACCTGATCCAATCTCTGCAATGTGTAAATTACGCTCTCCAACTTGAAATATCTTGTGTTGTATTTTGTCCATTGTTGAACATTAGATGATATTGCACAAGAATAAGGGGTTAGGAGAACAGGTAAAGAGCTTGCCTTGAGAACAATTTATATAATTTTCGCACTACCATCAATGGACTCGAAAAGGGTTTGGATGAGAAATGAGAACAACATGCAATGAAGAGGAGAGGCTTTTGCATGTAGTTTAGTCCACACCAAGATGCCTAGCTCAAATTTTGAAAGTTTGTGTAATCGTCAGTTTGAGGTTTTCACTGCAATACCTAAAAATATCCCAAATAAGTTAAGCTACATAAATAGAAATGAAAATTATTTCAATTCTAGCTATAATTTCGATTCTTACCTAAAATGAAACCTAAATCGAAAGATCAAAGTCCTCAACGATGTTTATTTCTTGATCTTCTCCAGTAATATTGGTTCTGGGTGACATTCTATTTTACAATTATGGTTTCTCTGTGGGCCTGTTAACCACAAGATGTTCAGAGACTCAACCTTCTATGTTGATTTTTCTATATTGCGCACTCTACCTAGCTAAAATACACACAAAACGAAGGGCTTTTCTTATTAAAGCCAACAAATTTATAAAAAAAAAGGAAACTTATTTCAATTCCAGTTGCAGGTTCGATTCTTACTTAAAATGAAAACCTAAATTGAAAGATCAAAATCCTCAATGACATCTATTTCTTGATCTTCTCTAAGAGTTTGAAGCATCCAACTGAATCATAGCAAACACAGATAAAGCTAGCAGCCTTTTTATTTGTAACTGAATAATACTAGACGTAGTAAATCAAGGTCAGCTCACCATCATAGAGGGGCTTATCCTACTCAGAACGGGGGAAAATAGAACACATGGAACTAAATGGGGGTTTATCATACTCATAACTGGGGCATAGGATTATCCATCGAGTTTTTAACATCAATGCTCGGTAGTGCCATAATGGTGGTAATGGAGGACTGTGCCACTCTATTGGGAAGGGGTCCCCTAGGGTAAATTTTGGGGCAAAAGCCTAAGTTTTGTTGTATAAAGATGTAAAGCCTCCACAAATTATGGTCGCGGAGTGTGTAGTTAGTTAAAGAATCATAAATGGTTTTACCCTTCTTTATGTAAGTTGAGTTAGATTTTTGAGGATCTATCGATAGTTCGCGGACCATGAGATTGTATAAATAGGTGTGTCTTAGAGAGTTTAAGGCATGAAAAAAGAAAAAGGAAGTTTTGTCTATGGGAGAAGTGTAAAGAGTTAGTGGAGAAGAGTAGGAAGAAAGGCTCTGTAGTTGTGTGCGCAAAGGCCTAGAGTAGAGTTCGTAGTTGAGTGTGCAGGGAAGTTTGAGTCTGTAAGTTGAACTGAATATTGATAAAGAAGATTGTTGCAGAAACATCCATGTTTATCTCTTTACTTCAGTTTTATATGAATGCACTTATGTTATGATGGGTTTATGAAATAATGATGTATTTATGCGCGAATTTACATGATTTATACTGTTATATGAACGCAATTGATGTTAACTATTTACATGAAGATTATCTTGTGGTATGTTGAAGTTATCAAACACTTATGCTGATTTGAGTAATTACTAGGTTAAGAGTAATAATTGATGCATGTAAGTAGCTAATTAGTCTATTCAAGGTGCATGAAAGACAGCCATAGACCTTCACACAGGTCCAGTGGCTGATGATATGTTTCATTGGCAAGCCACAATAATGGGACCTCCTGATAGTTTGCGCTCCACAGATTGATGCCGAAAGGGCCAGTAGCATAGGGATTTGTTTAGCGCAACTAACTTTGAACATGGGTCAAGATCCACTAAGCCAACAAATGGTTCCATTGCTGGGATTGGGATCCGCATACAGAGATCTGTGATGTCGCATCACTGGAATCTGACAAAGAAAGAAATTAAGAAGTGGTTGGATAGAAAGATCCACGAATTCACGGTGCAAGAGAATAGAAATCCACGTCAGACAAAAGAACAGTGGTTGGACAGGTATCTATACATAGAAATACATGAAATCTTCTTCTGCACCTTCCCAATCGAACTACATGATTGGATCACTAAATTGGTCGACAACCAAGGAAGGTGGAGGCTTGATGGTCCAATAGTGTGGACCCCGGAGCTAGTGTGAAGGTTGGAAGATTTTGAAGATAAGATCACATGCGGTGTTGATCACTGGATTGATCGAGTCACAGGAGGATTCATGACAAAATTCATGGTTGATACCCCAGTCAGCTACAGTGAAGCAGAGTGACACTTTTTTAAAGGACTGCGTGGTAAGTATTTGAAATCTTTGAATACTTGGATTAAAATGCTCTTGTGTGAAAGGTGGGTTATGCCACTACCTTGATGTTTGGATCTACATGAAGTGAATGAATATTTAGAAATCAAGAAAGAGAAGGTCCTGAATATATTCCATTGATAGAGCCTCCTTCAAGTGACGACGAGGGAGAGGTACATGCCTCATTGCGAAGTGTTGTACAATTGATAAAGCAAGGTTTTTCACGAATACCTCATCCGCCCACACCACCTCCACCTCCACCTCCACAACATACACCTTCACCCACACCACCACCACCTTCGCCACCGTTCAATATGTCGAATACCATGAAGTTTCCCATTTTCAAGGGCTTGGGAAGTGAGGACCCGGATCAGTTTTGGTTTGTTGCGAAGGCTGTATGGACGGAACAAAATATTACAAATGCTCATATAAAGGAGCAGTTGGTTACAGCTTTACAAGATCACGCATTGACATGGTACATTAAGTATTGCACCAATAACCCATTAGCATTGTTAGGAGACACTCAGACTGCTTTGAATAAGGAATTTGGTAGGCCCAAGTTGAATTCACAATTAGTCATTGGATTCAAGGAGATCATGATGAGGCTTGGTGAAACACCCTGGGAGCTGGATCTGAGTCTAAAGTGCCAGATTCGTGAAGCTAACATGAATCTCATGGATAGTCAACACTGCGAATGGTTTGTAGCCCCTCCTCTGCCCCACCTAAGGGTTTCTTTATCACATCAAAATATAGGGACCCAGGAGGAAGTATTGGAGATTGCGATGAGATTACATGAAACACCTATTTAGGATGCTGCTTTGGGAGTTTAGCAAATCCGTGCGGAGTTGTAGAGCATGAAGAAGGAAAAAGTGGCTCGGTTGAAGGTGCGCGAAGAAGTTTGGTGCATAAAATGTAAAATCATGGGGCATGATAAATATCACTGCCCTATTTTCATGAATTATATTACGAGGGCTGGGGGAGGGGGGGGGGGAATGCCCCTAAGATAGGAGGCTGTTGCAGGACCAAGTGCAGGGCCCACGCTATGATGTGCTATTTTTCAGGTAGCTAGAAAACATGTAACGAATAATTCTCACTTGCTGCAAAAATTTGTATAGACGATGCAACAATTATTATAAAATTTATGTAAACTGGTGGGCCACAATGAGTATAACTGCCATAGCTATGAATTGATGATGGAAAGAACACCTACATATCGAATGAAAATAAAAACTCGGCCTCTGGATCAAGGTGTTGGCGGAACGCACGAAGGATATTAGAGGTGCGGATGAGGCCGAGGAGGAGGAGGACCTGGTAGAGGTCGAGAACAAGTTATTTTCTATAATTGCAGAGTGCCAGGACACTATGTGTGGGAGTGTACGAGTCAGACACACCTATCATGCCAACACTGTACTCAGTTTGACCACACGATAAAAGAATGCACTATACTGATAGCCAAGATGCAGGAGAAGAAGGCACAACCTCAGCAGCCTACCCGAAATCTATAGATGATGAGGACCAAGCCCTGCGAGGAGGATCCCAATGTGAATATTGTGTTGAGAAGCAGAATGATAACTGGTGATGATAAAGGAAAGTAACCTGAAGAAAGTGAGTGGGCTCACAAGGCTCCATAAAAGGAGGTTGGGTTTGATCTGGAGAGCGCGAAGGAAACATTCATGGAAGCAAATAAAATCTTGGCTGGGGCCTCTACCTCAGGAAGTCAAGACAAGCTATCTGAAGAAGTTGATCCCTCCATGCTTACTACTTTCTTGGAGACCTGTATGAAGCTACTGCATGACAACAAGGCTGTGAAAGGGCTACAAGAACTGATAAATAAGTGTGCCGGTAAGGAAGGTGCTCCTGAAGGACACCGCACAGTAAAAAGATAAGCAAACACAAGATGAGATCAGGGTGCAAGATGAGGCTTATCGCGAAAATAGGAGACTATGAGATGGATCAAGTTATTTTGGATCTAGGGTCAGATGCGAATGTTTTTCCTAAACAAACATGGGAAAGAATGAGGATACCTACACTGTGGTGGTCTCCGATTCAATTGAGAATGGAAAATCAACAAAAGATTATCCGTATGGGGAGATTGCATGGAGTGACCATATATATAGAAGGTGCGAGCATGTTGGCTGATTTTGGAGTGGTAGAGATTGTTGATGACAACAATCCATACCTCGCGCTCCTAGGAATTGATTGGGATATCAACATGAATGAGGTAATCAATTTGAAGAAGCATGCGATGTCGTTTGAAAGGAAATCGCTCTGCGTAGTAGTACCATTGGACCCGGCAGAAGCACTGTGCTATAGTGAACCAGTCTGTGACTATGAGGAAAGCGATGGTGATTTGGACCAGATCTATAAAATAATAGCGCGAGACCAAGATTGGGTTAATCCAACAGCCGATGGATGAATCACATGGGACCGTGAAGGCTCTTGTACATCATATTCATACGAAGAATTGGAGCACTCGCATAATAGGTTGCACGAAGTATCTATGCTGCACTGTAAGATGATGACTAAATCATTGCACTGTGTGTCATTGGAGGTAAGAAATTTACCTTATTATGATCGTTTGACTGATGTAGATAAATTTTTGGATGCGTTTGAATGGGAAGTACCAGAGAAGCACCGTTTCCAAGCGCTGGATTTGAGGGTAGGCGCTACGCCTACACGGTGGTGGGGTACACATAAAGACAGTTTTGATGAGTGGCGTGAGTAGAAAAGAATGATGTGATTATGGTTTGTTTGCCCCAAATTTCAGCTAACTGAAAAATATGATGGAAGAAATGATCCACATGATCATTTAGCAAAATGAACTAAGGTTTATGGAACGGAGCTGCAACCAGAGTGGGTGCATATTTTCTATCACACTTTGGACATCATTCCTATGAATTGGTACCTAGAAACAGAGCTCCGCCACAGTACTGCGTTTTGGGACATCCTAAGAGAAGGATTGTTTATGACCTCCAGCTTTGAGGATGGGTTCGAAAGCATCGACGAAACACTATAGGAGGTTAAGGCAACAATATTCAGAATACCACAGGATCCTTTAGTATTGATTCAACTAGATTGGAGCACCCAGCAGCACCAGGCGCTGGAGTGCTATAATGTGACCATTGAAGAAGATGATGAGGATCCAAGGAATATTAACATCCCAAAGGCTTAAGGAAATTGCGAAGTTGAGGGACCATAGATAGAGAATCCAGGCATCACCTCACCATTGAAGACTAGACAAGTGAACATTGGCACAGAGGTGGAGCCAAAATTTGTGAAGATTGGGGATTACTGGGATGATTCTACAATAGATAAAGTCGCTGAGTTGCTCCGCGAATATCAGGATTTTTTCCCTACCAAATTTTTAGACCTGAAAGGTATCATAGGAGACTTGGGAGTGATGAAAATAACTTTGGAACTAGACGTGAAGCCCGTTAAGCAAAGGCCATATTGCCTTAATCCCAAATACAAGGAAAAAGTCCGCTTGGAGTTGGACAAGATGCTTGCAACAGGTATTATTGAACCGATGGAGGAATTTAATTGGGTGAGTCGAATGATTGTTCAAGAAAAGAAGCAGAAGGATGAAATAAGGATTTGTGTAGATCTCAGGAAGCTTAATGATGCTTGCGTTCATGATCCTTTTCCAACTCCGTTCACAGATGGCATACTGGATAATGTTGGAGGGAAGGATGCCTATTCATTCACTTATGGGTTCTCTAGATACCATCAGATAAAGATCACACCAGAAGGTAGGAGTAAGACCACCTTCACGACAAAGTGGGGATGTTTATAGTATACAATGATGCATTTTGGACTTAAGAATGTGCCAACGATCTTCTTGCACGTAGTCATCATGGCGTTCAAAGAATTCATTCACAAGTTCTTGGAGGTATATTTTGATGATTGGACAGTGTGTGGGCTTGTAAAGCATCTGTAGCCAGTTTGCGCTTGATGTTGGATACATGCCAAAGGTATTAGATTATGCTAAACCTAAAGAAATGCTTGTTCTGCGTCCCTTTTGGAATCTTGCTGGGTCATGTGGTATGCAGGCAAGGAATTATGGTGGACCGTCCTAAGATCACTGTAATAATTAATTTGTAGGAACTAAGAAGTGTTAAATAGCTACGCGCAACATTGGGCCATACTAGGTACTATTGGAAATTCATCAAAAGTTATGCTCAGATTACTGCACCTATGGAAAAGCTATTGAAGAAGGATGCTACATTCTGTTGGGATGAAGAATGTCAGTGCAGCCTGGATGTACTGAAGGAGAAAATGGTCACTGCTTCGATCCTAGTCTTCATGGATCAGAAGAAGAAATTCCATGTTCATGTTGATGCCTCGTGTATTGCATTGGGGGCAATGCTGACATAGGCTGGTGAGGGAGAACTGGATCACCTATATCTTTTGCGAGCAGGAAGTTGTATAAGGATGAAATTAATTATTCGACGACATAGCACCAAGGCTTGGCTATGGTGTACATGCTCCAGAAATTTAGACATTACCTACCAGGCGGACATTTCAAGATGTACATAGACCATTCTACATTAAAATATCTAGTTAATAAGCCCGTGTTGGGGGGGAAATATGCAGATGGTTGCTATTGTTTCAAGAATATGATTTTGAATTAATTGTGAAGCCAGGAAGATTGAACGTGAGACCATACCATCTGTTGCGAATTGAGACAGGAGAAGAGCTGACCAATTTGGAGGAAGGTCTGCTTAACGCACAAATCTTCATGGTGCGCATAGTAGAAAATCACTTCGCGGATATTATCAATTTCTTGACCATAGGAACGGCTCCAGAAGGATACACCAATCAGGAGAAGAAATAATTGGTGGTGCGCGTGACATATTTCTTTGTGATCGTAGGCCATTTGTATAAGATGGGATCGGTTAAGATACTTCAACATTATGTACCTGATTTTGAACGGAACAGTATCCTCGTTGAAGCTCATGGAGGAGCTATGGGAGGGAATTATGTAGCGAAAGCAACAACGCAGAAGATTTTGTGCACTGGGTTGTGGTGGTCGACATTGCATAAGGATTCTAAAGTCTATTGTAAGGCATGCATAGCATGTCAGAGAACGGGTAGGCCATTGTGGAGGGATGAGCTGTCTTTGAATCCACAAGTGTCATTGCAGCCATTTGAGAAATGGGCAATTGATTTTGTAGGACTAATTTAGGCTCTAGGCAATAAGACAGGTGTGTGGTATGTCATCATCGTGATCGAATATTTGACCAGATGGGCAGAGGCATAGCTTGTGAAGGACTATATATGGGCAACAACAACAAAATTTATATTTGAATATGTGTTAACTAGGTTTGGTTGCTCGAAGGTTTTGATGACTGATCGTGGTACGCATTTCATCAATGAAACAATCAGCGCGCTGATAGAAGAGTTCCAAGTTTACCATCAAAAGAGTATGCCCTATCATCCTTAGGCTAATGGAATGGTTGAGGCTTTTAATAAGACATTGGAGAATGCACTGACAAAGGTTTGCAATGTGCAGTGGAATGATTGGGACGTGCACGTACCAATAGTGTTATGGGCTTATAGAACTACTTGTAAAAATCTTACTAGTTAGATGCCTTTTAGGTTGGTCTATGGCATGGAAGCTATCATGCATATGGAGTATATCGTGCCTAGTTTACACATTGTGGCTTTCACAGGAATTGTAGACCTTGGAGCCTTAGAAGAAAGGCTCACGTAGCAAATGGAGCTCGAGGAAGGTTTTTGGCCTGATTTAATTAGCAGGTTAGAAGAAACGTGAAAAATATTGACATGATCGGCACATCAAACTACACACCTTCAAGGTAAATGATTTGGTTTTATTATATGACAGTAAGTTTGAAAGTTTCCAAGAAAATTTTAGATGAACTGGCTAGGGCCATATGTTATCAAAGAGATTACAGATGGTGGAGCACTTCAGCTCGCGAAATTGAATGGAGATCCATTCCCGAGAAGGGTAAATGGAAGCCGATTAAAGCCATACATCGGGGATCTGGCCTAATGACTACATGATGGTAGCACAGTCTTAGTGTTCCAGGTAAGGAGGCATGGGACTATAAACTACACTGCCCGAGTTGTAGAGATACACGACAGGGGGGCTGTGTGAAATAAGATTATGTCACAGTAGCAGAATAAGTGAAAAGGAAGCTACACTATAGGGGGAGAGATCACGCAACATAGCTAGATAGTGATAGTTACAGTCATAGTTCATGATTTGACAGTGAGGATACGGTTAAGAGGAGCGGGGGGGGGGGGGGGGGGGCGACATTTAAGGCTGAATTTAAGAGTGAAATCTTTGGAAGTCTGCTGCCAAATTAGAATTTATGGACAGATTTTGGGGGGAACGATCGAATTTGAATTTGAATTTGCCTATAAATTATGCCTGGCCATCCAACAAAAAACACTTTGCATCCTTAGAATTTCTGTGTTGAGTTGTCGATTGTTTATGAATGCATAGGTTTTCGATGATTTAGTCGCTATTTCCGTATTTAATAAGTTACCCAAGGATACCCAGTGGTTTATCCTCAACACAATGTCCAGACCAGGAGAGACTATTAGTATTGGAGGAGCTGCCGCCTATGACGGAGCTGCTCCAGAGGTAATGAGTATGGAGGCTCTAGCTGCTATGCCTACCATGCTGAGGTCACGTAGGCCGAAGCCTACAACAGTAAGAGAAGTCCCCAAACCCAAGAAAGACAAGAAGAATAAGCCCATGTCGGTGCACGAGTCATCGAGGAAGCATGCTACTACCCAGGCCAAGAAGAAAGAAAAACCGAGCGTTAAGGATAAGGGGAAAGTGGTGGATTTGGAGGCCGAAGAGGGAACAAAGGACATAAACACCGAGGGGGTGGATCCTATATCCAAGTTTCTGGATTATATCCCTCTGTGCAAGGGAAAAGTGAAGATATCTAAGGAACCAGATGTAGGAAAATTCCTCCTCAATAAACCCCTGTTACCTGAGAACATCACTTTTGAAGGTCCGCACTTGGCGCAGATTCCCCATCTCAAGCTAGAAGACTGGGATCTGGAGGACCACGAGAGGTTCCCCCACTTGGAAACAAAGAACTATATGAAGAGGGTATTTTACAAAGAATTAGGTGTCATTGCACTGGAGCTTATGGAGTGGATTCGCGGAGTGAATCAGTCAGGGTTGTTGAACCTGTTTTGGGTACCCCACTACCACTGCTCCAACATAAACCTTATTGTTATCAAATAGTTGTTGACCTTGGTACATGACAAATTCTTATGGATGAGCGTGACGATCCCTATTACTGATATGCTGATCCATCAGATCACGCTGTTGTCATATTCAGGGTTGAATCTGGCCAAGGAGTTTGGCGGAAAGATGAGCGAGCACAACTTCACAGAGAAAATGAAGGACAAATTCAAGCTCGTGAAGAAGCTGCGCGGGTACTCTATTACCTCAATCACCGACCTCGCGGTTAAAATTTCTACACAGATCCTTGCTGGAAAATCATGATAAAATGCCACATGGACAAGGTTCCAATGCCAGTTATTTCACTAGCTACATAGTGCGCAGAGGGCGTGCAGTTCAATGGGTTGTGCTACCTTTGTAGCGAGTTCCTTGCGAACTGTCGAGAGGCGCAGGATGAGAGTAAAAAATTCCACTACGTGTGGTTATTACTCTCCATTGTATTAGTCATGGGGGATCTGCTGGAGGACAGTCATTTTCCTCCTATGGACAAGGGATTGCCGGAGGTTGCCCAGTTTGCATCCCTTTGGGCCACAAAAGATGTTGTGCAGGTCACAGAGACCAAGGTGTTCTAGGTTTCGATGGAGGCCATTCTGCGCATGGCCATCAAATAGAAGCCGCGATTGTCGCCAATGGTGTTTGAACAACTCTCAGAGTATGCGAAGTTCAAAGCAGATTTCCACCATGTATACATCAGGGCATGGAAGGATTCACAACAGAAATGGTTTGACCTACCGCACTTGGCCACAAATGATATCATCTGGGAAACAATTAAGCGCTGGCCAATAGATTGGCACTCTCCATCTGATTTGGCCGTAGGCACCAGCCAGTCCGTGGAAATGAAAAAGAAGGAAGCGGCCAAGAAGAAGGTCCAACATTTGGCCGAGGAGAAGGCCCAAGTGGAAGCGGAGGGCTTCGTGAAGTAGCAGACCGAATAGGAAGAGCGCAAATCTAGGCAGAGTGGTAAGTCCACTTTGCCCCAAACAAAGGAGGAGGAGTAGTCAGAGCAGGGCGGCAGTGGTCAGAAGGAGCAGAGCACTCCCTTTCGGATCAAAAGGTACAGGGAACAAGGAAAGGAAGGGCCGTGAAAGAAATCAAAAGCAACAAAGGCATCACTAGATTTGATCACTCTAATAGACGATGACCTCGATGAAATAGGCGACAAGGTGCATGATACCATGACATAACTGTTTCAACAGTTCAAATAGCAGCATGAGTAGGCGCTAAGTACAATTCAGAAGGATTTGCACGAGCTGCAGATTTAGACAATTTAGATCCAGGTAGGCACAGGGCAAATCAACGTTGCATCAACAAGTTTGGCACTGGGAACCAATCAGGCAGCAAAGATGGTTCGATCATTGGATCTTTGGGCAGTCGCACTGTCAGATGAATCCTTGAGAGCGAAGGCAGTCGCTGACAAGGTCATCGTAAGTTCTTTGAAGAATATCGACCTCAACCTAGCCGCGCTCCCCAATGAGTACCTTCACACGTTACAGGCCAAGGAGAAAATTCAGGCACACAACACCTAGCTCGCGGTCGCAGTGGCAGAAGCATGCAAAACGGTGCTGGAACTGCATATCCTAAAGGACGCACTATTGGAGGCAAAGATCAAAAAACTTGCTACGGGCGTGTGCGATGCCAAGGTAGAGGTGGCTAGAGTCCAGTTTGAGTTGAACCTAAAGATAACAAAACTGGAGCCCATGTTGGAGCCTTCAACCCCGCTAGAGGTAAGGGAATAGTGTGAAGCCGCTGTGAAAGATGGAGTCGTGACGGTGGATGCCGCGGTGGTGGAATGCACCCCGCTGTTTGAGCAGGCTATGGCGGTAGTCACGACCCTGCATGAATATCTCACCCTTCAGGTCTTGAATACAGAAGTCCGCAAGCTCCAACAACAGTATGATGAAGTGAGGGTGATGACACACACCGTTGCTATAGCACAACACCTTGCTAAGCTGTAGGAGGCGAAGCAATTACTTACACAAGTGGAAGCAGTGCAGAAGAAAGAGGTCGTTCTTAAGCCCAAATTGGGGCCCTAGTTGGATGAGGCCTACATCGTCTTCGCCAATATTTAAGAGAAATAAGCAAACTTGCAGAGTACGCAACATAAAATCAAGTAGGACAGTGCAGGGCCAACCATAGAGCAGTAGGTGGAATAGATCAAGCAAGTAGCCACACAGAGTGCGACTGAGGTAGCAGTTGCACAAGTGGAGTTGGGGGATCTTCGCAGTAAGATCTCCGTGCCAGCCGAGTGAATTTAGGGTGAGTAACGATCTTTGTGTTGGGGGCCTGTTGGGATGGGGTCCCTTAGGGTCAATTTTGGGGCAAAAGCCCAAGTTTTGTTGTATAAAGATGTAAATCCTCCACAAATTGTGGTCGCGGAGTGCGTAGCTAGTTAAAGAATCATAAATGGTTTTGCCCTTCTTTATGTAAGTTGAGTCAACTTTTTGAGGATCTACCAATGGTTCGCGGACCATGGGATTGTATAAATAGGTTTGTCTTAGAGAGTCTAAGGCATGAAAAAAGAAAAAGGAAGTTTTGTCTATGGGAGAAGTCTAGAGAGTTAGTGGAGAAGAGTACGAAGAAAGGCTCTGCAGTTGTGTGCGCAGACGCCTAGATTAGAGTTCGCAGCCGAGTGCGCGGACTCCTGCAACGAAGTGCACAGGGAAGTTTGAGTCTGTAAGCTGAACTGAATATTAATAAAGAAGATTGTTATAGAAACACCCATGTTTATCTCTTTACTTCTATTTTATATGAATGCACTTATGTTATGATGGGTTTATGAAATAATGATGTATTGATGCGCGACTTTACACGATTTATATTGTTATATGAGCACAATTGATGTTAATTGTTTACATGAAGATTATCTTGTTCTATGTTGAAGTTATCAAATACTTAAGCCGATTTGAGTAATTACTGGGTTAAGAGTAATCTTTGATGCGCGTAAGTAGCTAATTAGTCTATTCAAGGTTCGTGAATGACAGTCGTAGACCTTTGCGCAGGTCTAGTGGTTGATGATATATTTCATTGGTAAGCCACAATAATGGGACCTCCTGATAGTTCGCGCTCCGCGCATTGATGCTGAAAGGGCCAATAGTGTAGGGATTTGTTTGGCGCAACTAACTCTGAACCTAGGTCTGGACTCACTAAGCCAACACACTTGAACAATTCTCAATGGTTCAACATTGTTCTCAGCGATGATGGGTTTCAGCTCGACATTTTATAAAATTCCAATTGTTTAACATTGATGGGCCGAAGCTATAGTGGGAGCAGAGTTTGTGGAGGAGGGTATCCTGATCAGCAGAGGTGTCCTCAAATTGAAACTGCCGACATATTTGAAACCCTTTGGTTCGCGAAAGAGGGTATACTGATCTACAGAGTTGCCCTCAAATCGAAACTGCCCGACATCTTTGAAACCCTCTAAAGCTTCATTCCGCTTTGGTGAATCTAGTGTGAGTGGTGGTTCTCTGCTTTTAGTTGTAAGGAAAGAGTATCCTGATCTACAGAGGTGCCTTAAAATTGAAACAACTACATCCTTGAAAATGTTGCCCTAATAGAGGTCAGTGCTCAGGACGCAGGCAAGCAATGTCATGTATCTGCAAGAGCCATTTGCAAGAGTTGTTGCAAAGTCGTTTGTGCAGTTGGTAACTGGATGGACAGGAAATTTAGAATCCTGGGAGCGAGTCAGAATTACCACCTTTCAGCACAATTCAAATCTCAAATCAATGGGTGAGAATTATCCAATCATCTAATAAAGGATCGAACAACACATTACGACAAGAAAGCATACAAGAGAGTTCTTTTCAAAGGGAAACGCCTTATGACATAATTAATTAATTTATTTAAAGATATATGAAGTTGATATCAACATAAATTAGTTAACATAAATCTTCAAATAGTTTATTTAAATCTCTTGTTGAAATATTTTTGAAAAGTATAAGATTGAAACCTCTGATTCACACATTTTTTTTACTTCTAATTACTTTACAACATATTCATTTTTTTCTAATTATAGTCAACGTTATTTTTCTATTTAACACATATTTTTTAATTTTAATTCTAAAGAAGCATAAATAGACAAACAAATTTACACATCCCCTCATACTCAACTGTACAATATGCCTGTTGACTTAAATCTCAATAAATATTTATAAAAATATAACCATTCACAAAGAAAAAATATATTTAAATAAGTTTGAAAAATAATACAAAAATAATAACAACTCCACTTTATTAAAAAAGTAAGGTCTTCCTTATCGTGTATTTTATATTTTTTATAAATAAATATTAAAATTTTAATTGAATTATTATTTCATCTTATAAAATGTGCCTTGTATTTTCCTTTTTTACTATGGTTTGGTTTAGATGTGAAAAATGAGTTATCTCTTTTAACACAACCATTACTTATAGTTAATCAAACTTGGATCAAGATTTATTTATCTAGAGCCAATTCAATTTGATTGGGCTTTAGTTTCGAGAATTGGGTTTGAATTTTCGTTGCATTTTGATTTGCGGTTTGACTTAGTTGGTAGGTTTTGTTTTGTTTGAAGCAAATTGTTATCACTTACACACTTTATAATGCTTGGTTTGGTTTGGTTTTGGAACATGTTTAATTAATATATTGTGTATCTTGGTTTGGTTTTTGGAATATGTTTAATTAATATATTGTGTATCATTCTTGCTTGCTTGGGATTTGGAAGATGTCTAATTAATGAATTCTATTCTGACGTTAGAATATTGGGTTTGGTAGTAGCATGTTCCTCACATGACCCTTAATTTGTCTTTCTATGCGAAGATTATGAAATGTGAATTGTGTGGAATTCTCACATGACCCTTAATTGTCTTTCTATGCGATGATTATGAAATGTGAGTTGTGTGGAATTGGGAATTATTTAAGTAAAGTAAAATATTGACAGATTGGATAGTTATATAGTAAATTTTTGGATTTCAGTTGTGTAGAGAGTTGTATAATGTTTTGGTGGACTCATTATTTATCATCAGGGATAGAAGTTATAGGAAAAGAATGCCAGAAGATTATAAAAAATGTGAGAGGTGTTGACCATAGTAATATGAAAATTGATATCACATTTAAAAGAATTAAAAATATCATTGGTATCAATATTTAAAAGAATTAAAAAATAAAATATAAGTAATAGAAATTTTGATTTAAAATTTTTAATAATAAAATATGAAAATAAAAATAAATTATTTGAAGTTTGATTAAATAATAGATAAAAAATAAAATTATTAAGGTATTAAACAAAATCATTTGGTAAAAATAATATGAGAGAATATTTTTGGCTAAACGCATTTCGAAACAACAAGTGTGGTTCATCATTTGGTCTTGATGATGAACCACACTTGTTGGGTTCGAAATGCGTCGGCCAAAAAAATTCTCTCATGTGATTTCTACCCAAAAGACTTTGTTTAATTCATTATGGATCACAGAAGCTTGAATACAGAAAATATTAAGGTATTAATAAATGGAATAATTATTTAATGAAATAATAAGATTATAAATATACTATAAATAAAAGGTTAATAAAAATGTTGGATTAATAATAAATGAAAAAAATTAATAAAAATATTAGATTAATAATAAACTATTCTAAATTATAATAATATAATCTCTTGACATAAATTTATGAAAAGAAGGTGAGAAGAATTTAATAATAAAATATAATAAAATAAGCTATAGAGGTTTGACTAAACAATACTAATAAATATTTAATAATTTTATTAATAATAAAAGAAAATTAATAATGAGATTAGAATATTTTTTACAGGAAGGACTTGGTGGAGCTTTCAACATGGTGACCTACGGTTTACTCTGACTCTGTAATGGAGCTCTGCTCTGAGCACAGTGCCCCTCAATCATCAACTCTGAAACCTCTGACGACTGCACACGCCAATCATTAGTACAACCTCAATGACGACCTTGTCGGGGGAGGACTCTGAGCCTCCCCCCATGCTGAACACTGAGCTACAGGCCAAGATTATATCTAACAAGGCCTTCGCCTCGAAAACGCAAGCAAATTAGAACAATCATGATATAGAGAATGGACCACAGGAAACAGAAGCTACACCCCAGGACAAACAACATAACATTGCAGGAGATGATGAAGTGCCCAAAGTAACCTCTGCAACTTGCAAACCTGTAGCAGCAGATCGACCAAAGATTGAACTGCCCAGTCAATGAATCAACACCCAAATTCAGTTCATGAAAGATCATGCACTCATTGGGAAATTTATTGGGTTCTGGCCAACAGAGAAAGCCTTACAGGGATGGATTAAAGCCAAATGGAAACCAAAAGGGCACATCAATCTGCAGCTGGGACCAAAGCGGTTTTTTATAGCGATATTCAGCTGTATCGAAGACCGAAACAAGGTCATCGACGACAACCCTTATTTCTTCAATGTTGCAGGTCTGTATTTGTGTGATTGGATCGAAAGATTCAGTTTAGACAAAGAAGATTTGAGCTTGGCACCAGTCTGGATCTGGTTATATTCCCTGTCGTTGGAATATTGGGATGAAGAATCACTAAGAGACATTGGAAATGGCATGGGAGAGTTCATTAAAATTACAGAAGAAACAAAACTCAGAAGGTATACCTCCTACGCTCGCATCTGTGTCTACATGGATCTAAAAAACACTCTTCCGGACTCGGTAAGTCTATTTCATGATGATTTTGAGTGGATTCAGACCATAGATTATGAACATGTCCCCTTCAGGTGTACGAAATGTCACGCCCATGGACATCTATTCTGAGATTGCCCACTTAATGCAAAGCCCTCTTCCAATGCCTCCCTAGGACAACCTGATTCAGATGGCTTTACAAAAGTGAACTCTCGAAAAAGGAACCATAAAAAACTTGCTTCACAACCCAAAACTCCCCCTACCAACAATTTTATTCCCATTACTAGCAACAGCTTTGATATTCTAGCTCAACCTACCTTAATGGTCTCTGAACCCAGCATGCTCTCTAATGAGCTTCCCAAAACTTCCTCCGCCACCCTTCATACTGATTCAATTCCTGCCCATATCCCTAAGTGAACCCAAGTTCTCCCCATCTCCTCTTCCATTAAAGACTCGGCCTGGAAACCTAACGATATGGACATCGATACCTTTCTAATTGATCCCAAGCTTGCAGTTGACATCCTGGTGGAGCGCAGTGAACCCAAGCAAATGGAAGAAGAGCCTGAAAGTATCGGCTTAGGTGATCTGGACATATTTTGCCTTGAGCAAGCATGCAAGAAGAAAGAATTTGATAAAATCCTGGCAAGATAGCTAGAAAGTCTAAAGGTTATCCTATTTAGAGCACATCAACAACGATCTTTAGGAATTCAACCAGGAAGTCAATGGGATGGAAAGAACCTGCCCAAGGATACCAAGAAAAGGGGGGGAAAGATAGATCTACAAAGAACCATCCTCATCCGGGAAATGTTGTGGAATCTGGTAGATATTCTAAATTAACAAAGTACTACAGGCTGCTCCCCAATCTTGAACCATGAAGCTCACATTTTGGAATTTAAAAGGGTTAAAAAGCCCTGGGAAATACAGAATGATCAAAAACATGATACATCAGGAGAAACTTCATATTTTCTTCATGCAAGAAATGAAATGTAACAGTACTTTTCTCAACACCATTCTCTCAAAAGCCTGGCCAGGTAGCCACACAATAGTAGTCGATGCTATAGGAGCCTCTAGAGGAATTGCAATAGCATGGAATCCACAAGCCATTGCACTCACGAACTTCCATGCAACCCATCACTTCATACAAGCTACCTTCCATATCATAGGGACCAATGTGCATGGTCACCTCACTAATGTTTATTTTCCACAGGAAGCTATGAACAAGTCAACAATTCTGGACATGCTCACGCTGCTCAACTCCACTCGGATTCATCCACTCTGGATAACAGGGGGTGACTTCAATATGATCACCAAATTAGAGGAAAAAAGAGGAGGCCGAATCAAACTGGATAATGAAAGTGAGCACTTCAAGGAGTTCATTCAAAGCAACTGGCTAATTGACCTGCCTTTCAACAATGGAATCTATACTTGGAATAACAAAAAATCCAGTCCCCAACATATTGCTTCTCGGCTAGATAGATTCTTGATTTCCGATAATGCTATCCACTTGGGAGGAGACCTTTCAGCCTCAATTTTTCCACTTTCAGGATCAGACCATTGGCCCATTTCGCTTCAATGGCAAAGACCCGAAAATTCTGCTCGAAGACCCTTCCGCTTTGAATTATTCTGGTTGACACATCCAAATTTCAACGATCTAATTCAGACTAAATGGAAAATTTTCCGTCCCCCAACAAGCTCCAAAATGTTTCAATTCCATCAAAAGCTTAAATTCCTCAAAGCGCACATTAAGCAATGGAACCACACCACATTTGGGAACATTTTCAATGCTCAAAGAGCCCTAGCTCAGGAAATGGAGAAAATCCAGTAATCCATCATAACTGACGGAAGGACTGAAGATCTCTTAGAATAGGAAAAGAACCTTTAGACACAAATTACAGAAAGAGAAAAGCAAGAGGAAATCCTCTGGAAACAAAAGTCCCGAATAAGATGGGTAAAGGAGGGCGAGAGGAATACAAAATTCTTTCATCGCACCGCCATATAGAGGCGAATGCACAACAACATCACCCAGATTCAAAATCAACAGGGAGATCGATTGGAAGCACATGAGGATATTGAAAAAGAACTCCTCAAGCACTTCAAAAAAGTCCATCAAGAACCTCATATCAACAGACAACTAGCAATTGAAAAGATTCTCCCACACATCCCGAAAGTGATAACAAATGAACACAATCAATTGCTTCTTCGTCCAATCTCCTTATAGGAAGTTGAATCAGCTATGCAAGAACTCAAGGAATGAAAAGCACCTGGTCCAGATGGTTTTACCTCCAACTTCTTTCATAGATTCTAGGATGTTATCAAAGATGAAGTCTGGCAAGTAGTGGAAGAATCAAGAACCCTCCACTAGATGCTCCTCAACTTAAGTGCAACATTCATTACTCTAATCCCCAAAGAGTAGCATTCTAATACTCCGGACAAATTTAGGCCTATAGCCCTTTGCAACGTCATCTACAAAATCATATCTAAAGTTATTGCTTCCCAATTGAAGCCGTTGCTTCCCCTGCTCATCTCGTCAGAACAATTAGGCAATGTGGAAGGAAGGCAAATCATAGACGACATCATCCTCACCCATGAGATAATCCACTCCCTCAAGTACCACAAAAAAGCAGGTATGATTCTTAAAATCGACCTCTCAAAAGCTTTTGGTAAATTGAGTTGGATGTACATTCAAAAAATGCTGACAGCCTTTGGTTTCTCACCTGCCTGGGTACGATGGGTTATGAGCTTAATCTCCTCTACTTTCTTCTCCATTCTTGTTAACGCAATTCCTTCATCCCCCTTTCAACCCTCTAGAGGTATCCGTCAAGGAGATCCCCTCTCCTCCTTTCTCTTTGTTCTCATGGTTGAAGGGCTGGGTAGTATCGTCAAGCATGCCCTCCATGAGTAACAACTTAGACGAATATCCCTTCATAATTCCCTTGCCATCACCTACCAACAATTTGTGAATGATAACATGTTATTTGGGCATCCTTCGGTCCAAGAAGCTCGAAAATTCAAGTCCCTTCTTGATGATTTCTCAACAGCCTAAGGAGCTAGCATCAACATCGTTAAATCCCAAATCTTCTTTTTTCATACTCCTGCTATAACACAAAAATCTATAGCCCACATTCTAGGATTCTCTATTGCCTCTCTCCCCTCCAAGTACCTCGGTGCCCCCTTAAATGATTCTGCTCTTAAGCACACCTCTTGGCAATCGCTCCTAGACAAACTTGAAGCCTGCCTCACATCCTAGACTTTTAGAGCCCTCAACATGGCAAGTCAGCTAATTCTAATCAAAGCTATCCTACAGTCTATGCCTCTTTATCTCTTCTTTGTTCTGGTAGTGCTTAAATGGGTGCTAAAAAAAATAAAATATCTTCAAAGGATATTTTTATTGGGATCTTTTGGAAATAATTGCAAATGGGCACTGGTTAAGTTGGCAACAGTTTGCCTCCAACAATATCTTGGGGGTATTGGTCTTCGGGATCCTCAACACAGTAATGTAGTCATGGGAGCAAGAATCTAGTGGATGTGGCTTTAAGCTATGCACACGCCCTAGGCGATCCTATGGACTACTAAATATGATAAAAACAGACTAACAGATGACTTGATCAGACTCAAAGAAATGGAAAAGGGCTTCCTTATCTGGAATGCAACTAGACAGCACAGAAACATGATCAATTAGCACAGTTTCTGGGAAATAAGAAACAACAACAATGCCCGCTTCTGGATGGATTCTTAGTAGCAAAGACCCAGGCTCAACAACATAGTCACACTTCCACAAACAGAGGACGGGGATGCTCATCAATGGAAAACGGTTAATCAGTACTAGACTCCCACCCTCAATCAGGGTTATAGACAATGGAAAAAAGCAAAGCACATCATTAGGCAAGGAACAAAGTTAATGTACAAGGAGTTGGACACAGAACTTACCAATAGGAAAATCAGGTTCTCTAGAAAAAAGGACATCCTACGATGGGGATAAAAACCACACAGGACTTTCACCACACAAGAGGTGTACAACCTTCTGATTAATACTCAAAATAACAAGGACCCTCTCTGGGACAAAGTTTCGTCTCCTAAACTATGGCCCAAGATTTCCACATTCCTATGGTTGTTATGTCACAAAAGAATTCTCACATGGGACAACCTAAGGAAAAAAAATTCCACGGACCCTCAAGGTGCCCCGAATGCAAGCAACGGGAGGAAACCATATAGCATCTTATGGACTCCTATTACTTGGCAAACAAACTTTGGGAAAAAACAAGTTTCAAATGTCAAAAAGATGGCAGAGTCAAAGAAGACATTACCAAAACCATCCGCAACTGGGCTAAAAATCCATACAAGAGTCACCTGCTAAGCTCCTTATGGAGAATCGTTCCATGCCTCCTCATATGGACTATATGGAAGGAAAGGAATCGACGTATCTTCAAGAATCAAACCACTCCCATAGAGATCATCTGGAGCAATTTCTGCAACAACCTTCAGGAAACACTAGTGCTCCAAACTTGGAGTGATAAAGGTTTTCCCACCTCTCCACAAGAGTGGATCATCTGGTAGAATTGGAATCTTAGGATCATCCAGACTTAAAAGCATCCTAGTAGATCCTTCCCACTTCATTAGAGAGATCCGGAGGCTAGAATCTTGTATCTTGTAAGGAAGAGTTGTTAGTTTCCTGGTGCAGCATCATAGTGTTGGGTGATCTAAGATTTACATGAGGTGAAGAAGGGCTTTCATGCTAGAGGATGATGCTAGGTTAGAACAATTGGTTGTAATCCTCTTTTCTATTCTTGATATTAATAAAGCTATTCAAGTTTTCCTCCACATTCTTGTATGTTTGATTGTATATGCATTTGTGTGGTCAATACATATATGGTCCTGTATTGTTTATGATTGTAGATCTCTGTTCTTCGATAATATTATGTTGCTTTGATTCCACAGGTACTATTTGAAGCTGGGTAGACGAAGAAGAAGCGGAAAAGATCTATTAGAAGGGAGAGGAACCAAGCAAGGAACCAAGCGCAAGACTGAGGTTGGTGTCCTTTGTTCCCCTCTTATCTATTTCTCATAAAGGAAAGCAAAATTAGTTTTAATTTGTTTGTTTCTAAGATAGCTACCAGTCTTAGTGGGACTAGCAGCTCTGGGTGGACACTATTCCCGATAACACTATCATGCCAATACTGTACTCAGTTCGACCACACGATAAAAGAATGCACTATATTGATAGCCAAGATGCAGGAGAAGAAGGCACAACCTCATCAGCCTACCCAAAATCTACAGATGATGGGGACCAAGCCCCATGAGGAGGATCCCAATGTGAATATTGTGTTGAGAAGCAGAATGATAACTGGTGATGATAAAGGAAAGTAACCTTAAGAAAGTGAGTGGGTTCACAAGGCTCCATAAAAGAAGGTTGGGTTTGATCTGGAGAGCGCGAAGGAAACATTCATGGAAGCAAAGAAAAGATTCACTGGGGCCTCTACCTCAGGTAGTCAAGACAAGCTATCTTACGAAGTTGATCCCTCCATGCTTACCACTTTCTTGGAGACCTGTATGAAGCTGCTACGTGACAACAAGGCTGTGAAAGGGCTACACGAAATGATAAATAAGTGTGCCAGTAAGGAAGGTGCTCCTGAAGGACACCGCACAGTCAGAAATATAGGCAAACACAAGACGAGATCAAGGTGCGAGATGAGGCTTATCACGCAAATAGGAGATTATGAGATGGATCAAGTTATTTTGGATCTGGGGTCGGATGCGAATGTTTTTCCTAAAAAAACATGGGAAAGAATGAGGATACCTACACTACGGTGGTCTCTGATTCAATTGAGAATGGAAAATCAACAGAAGATTATCCCTGTGGGGAGATTGCATGGAGTGACCATAGATATAGAAGGTGCGAGCGTGTTGGCCGATTTTGGAGTGGTAGAGATTATTAATGACAACAATCCATACCCCGCGCTCCTAGGAATTGATTGGGATATCAACATGAACGAGGTAATTAATTTGAAGAAGTAGACGATGTCGTTTGAAAGGAAATTGCTCCGCGTAGTAGTACCATTGGACCCAGCAGAAGGACCGCGCTATAGTGAACCAGTCTGCGAATATGAGGAAAGCGACGGTGATTTGGACCAGATCTATAAAATAATAGAGCGAGACCAAGATTGGCTTAATCTAATAGCCGATGGATGAATCACATGGGACCGCGAATGCTCCTGTACATCAGATTCAGACGAAGAATTGGAGCACTCGAATAATAGGTTGCACGAAGTATCTATGCTGCGCTGTAAGATGATGACTAAATCGTTGCACTGTGTGTCATTGGAGGTAAGAAATTTACCTTATTATGATTGTTTGACTGATGTAGTTAAATTTTTGGATGCATTTGAAAGGGAAGTACCAGAGAAGCACCATTTCCAAGTGCTGGATTTGAGGCTAGGTGCTACTCTTACACGGTGGTGGGGTATGCATAAAGACAGTTTTGATGAGTGGCGTGAGTACAAGAGAATGATGTGATTATGGTTTGGTTGCCCCAAAGTTTGGCTAATTGAAAAATATGATGGAAGAATGGATCCACATGATCATTTAGAAAAATGAACTAAGGTTTATGGAATAGAGCCACAACCAAAGTGGGTGCATATTTTCTGTCACACTTTGGACATCATTCCTATAAATTGGTATCTGGAAACAGAGCTCCGCCATGGTACTACATTTTGGGACATCCTAAGTGAAGGATTTTTTATGGCCTCTAGCTTTGAGGATGGTTTCAAAAGCATCGACGAAACACTGTAGGAGGTTAAGGCAACAATATTCAAAATACCATAGGATCCTTTAGAATTGATTCAACTAGATTAGAGTACCCAACTACACCATGCGCTGAAGTGATATAATGTGACTGCTGAAGAAGATGATGAGGATCCAAGGAATATTAACATCCCAAAGGCCTAAGGAAATCGCGAAGTTGAGGGACCATAGATAGAGAATCCAGACATCACCTCACCATTAAAGACTAGACAAGTGAACATTGGCACAGAGGCGGAGCCAAAATTTGCAAAGATTGGGGATTATTGAGATGATTCTACAATAGATAAAGTCACTGAGTTGCTCCATAAATATGAGGATTTGTTCCCTACCAAATTTTCAGACCTGAAAGGTATCATAAGAGACTTGGGAGTGATGAAAATAACTTTGAAACTAGACGTGAAGCCCGTTAAGCAAAGGCCACATTGCCTTAATCCCAAATACAAGGAAAAGGTCCACTTGGAGTTGGACAAGATGCTTGCAATAGGTATTATTGAACCGATGGAGGAATTTAAATGGGTGAGGCGAATGGTTGTTCAAGAAAAGAAGCAGAAGGATGAAATAAGGATTTGCGTAGATCTCAGGAAGCTTAACAATGCTTGCGTTCATGATCCTTTTCCAACTCTATTCACAGATGCCATACTGGATAATATTGGAGGGAAGGAGGCCTATTCATTCACTTATGGGTTCTCTAGATACCATCAGATAAAGATCACGCCAGAAGGCAGGAGTAAGACCACCTTCACGACAGAGTGGGATGGTTACAGTATATAGTGATGCCTTTTGGAGTTAAGAATGTGTTGGCGATCTTCTCGCACGTAGTCATCATGGCGTTGAAAGAATTCATTCACAAGTTCTTGGAGGTATATTTTGATGATTGGACAGTGTGTGGGCTTGTAAAGCACCATGTATCTAGTTTGCGCTTGATGTTGGATACATGCCAAAGGTATTAGATTGTGCTAAACCTAAAGAAATGCTTGTTCTATGTCCCTTTCGGAATCTTGTTGGGTCATGTGGTATGCAGGCAAGGAATTATGGTGGACCCTCCTAAGATCACGGTAATAATTAAATTGGAGGAACCAAGAAGTGTTAAATAGCTGCGTGCAACATTGGGAAACAATAGGTACTATCGGAAATTCATCAAAATTTATGCTCAGATTACTACACCTATGGAAAAGCTATTGAAGAAGGATGCTACATTCTGTTGGGATGAAGAATGTCAGTGCAGCCTGGATGTACTAAAGGAGAAAATGGTCACTGCTTCGATCCTAGTCTTCTCGGATTAGAAGAAGGAATTACAGTTCATGTTGATGCCTCGTGTATTGCATTGGGGGTAGTGCTGACATAGGCTGGTGAAGGAGAACTGGATCATCCTATAGCGTTTGCGAGCAGGAAATTGTATAAGGATTAAATTAATTATTTGACGACATAGCGCCAAGGCTTGGCTATGGTGTACATGCTCTAGAAATTTAGACATTACCTACTAGGTGGACATTTCAAGATGTAAATAGACCATTCGACATTAAAATATCTAGTTAATAAGTTTGTGTTGTGGGGGAAATATGCAGATGGTTGCTATTGTTTCAAGAATATGATTTTGAAGTAATTGTGAAGCCAGGAAGATTGAACGCGGGACCGTACCATCTGTTGCGAATTGAGACAGGAGAAGAGCTAACCCATTTGGAGGAAGGTTTGCTTAACGCACAACTCTTCGTGGTGTGCATAGCAGATAATCACTTCGCAGATATTATCCATTTCTTGACCATAGGAACGACTCTAGAAGGATACACCAGTTATGAGAACAAAGAACTGGTGGTGCACGCGACATATTTCTCTGTGATCGCAGGCCATTTGTATAAGATGGGATTGGTCAAGATACTTCGACATTATGTGCTTGATTTTGAATGGAACAGTATCCTCGCTGAAGCTCATGGAGGAGCTGTGGGAGGGAATTATGCAAGGAAAGAAACAACACAGAAGATTTTGCGTGTTGGGTTGTGGTGGTCGACATTGCATAAGGATTCTAAAGTCTATTGTAAGGCATGCGATGCATGTCAGAGAACGGGTAGGCCATTGTGGAGGGATGAGCTACCTTTGAATCCACAAGCATCATTACAGCCATTTGAGAAATGGGCAATTGATTTTGTAGGACTAATTTAGGCTCTAGGCAATAAGACAAGTGTGCGGTATGTCATCATCATGATCGAATATTTGACCAGATTGGCGGAGGCATAGCCTGTGAAGGACTATATAGGGGCAACAACAACAAAATTTATATTCGAATATGTGTTAACCAGGTTTGGTTGCTTGAAGGTTTCGATGAGTGATCATGGTACGCATTTCCTCAATGAAACAATCAGCGCGCTGATAGAAAAGTTCTAGGTTTACCATCAAAAGGGTATGCCCTATTATCCTTAGGCTAATGGAATGGTTGAGGCTTTTAATAAGACATTGGAGAATGCACTGACAAAGGTTTGCAATTTGCAGTGGAATGATTGGGACGTGCGCATACCAACAATGTTATGGGCTTATAGAACTACTTGTAAAAATCTTACTAGTTAGATGCCTTTTAGGTTGGTCTGTGGCATTGAAGCTATCATGCCTATGGAGTATATCGTGCCTAGTTTACACATTGTGGCTTTCACAGGAATTGAAGACCATGGAGCCTTAGAAGAAAGGCTCTCATAGCAAATGGAGCTTGAGGAAGATAGGTTTTTGGCTGGATTTAATTAGCAGGTTAGAAGGAACGTGAAAAATGTTGACATGATTGGCACATCAAACTACGCACCTTCAAGGTAAATGATTTGGTTTTATTATATGATAGTAAGTTTGAAAGTTTCCAGGAAAATTTTAGATGAACTGGCTGGGGCCATATGTTATCAAAGATATTACAGATGGTGGAGCACTTCAGCTCGCGAATTTGAATGGAGATCCATTTCCGGGAAGGGTAAATCGAAGCCGATTAAAGCCATACACTGAGGATCTGACCTAATGACTACATGATGGTAGCACAGTCTTAGTGCTCCAGGCAAGGAGGTGTGGGACTATAAACTACACTACCTGAGTTGTAGAGCTACGCGACAGGGGGGCTGTGCAAAATAATATTATGTCACAGTGCCAGAAGAAGTGAAAAGGGAGCTACACTATAGGGGGAGAGGTCACGCAACACAGCCAGATAGTGACCGTTATAGTCACGGTTCATGATTTGACAGTGAGGATACAGTTAAGAGGAGCGAGGGGGGGGGGGGGGGCGACATTTAAGGCTGAATTTAAGAGTGAAATCTTTGGAAGTCTAGGGCCAAATCAGCATTTATGGACGGATTTTTGGGGGAACGATCGAATTTGTATTCGAATTTGCCTATAAATTATGCCTGGCCATCCAACAAAAAACACTTTGCATCCTTATAATTTCTGTGTTGAGTTGTTGATTGTTTATGAATGCTTAGGTTTTCGATGATTTAGTTACTAGTTCTGTATTTAATAAGTTACCCAAGGATACCTAGTGGTTTATTCTCAACACGATGTTTAGACCAAGAGAGACTATTAGTATTGGAGGAGTTGCCTCCTATGATGGAGCTGCTCTAGAGGTAATGAGTAGAGAGGCTCCAACAACTATGCCTACCACGCCGAGGTCACGTAAGCCGAAGCCTACACCAGTAAGGGAAGTCTCCAAACCCAAGAAAGACAAGTAGAATAAGCCCATGTCGGTGCACGAGTCATCGAGGAAGCACGCTGCTACCCAGGCCAAGAAGAAAGAAAAAACGAGTGTTAAGGATAAGGGGAAAGTGGTGGATTTGGAGGCCGAAGAGGGAGCAAAGGACATAAACACCGAGGAGGTGGATCCTATATCCAAGTTGCTGGATTATATCCCTCCGCGCAAGGGAAAAGTGAAGATCCCTAAGGACCCAGATGTAGGAAAATTCCTCCTCAATAAACCCCTGTTACCTGAGAACATCACTTTTGAAGGTTCGCACTTGGCGCAGATTCCCCATCTCAAGCTGGAAGACTGGGCTCTGGTGGACCACGATAGGTTCCCCCACTTGGAAACAAGGAACTATATGAAGATGGTATTTTACAAAGAATTAGGTGTCACCGCGCTGGAGCCTGTGGAGTGGATTCGCGGAGTGAATCAGTCAAGGTTGTTGAACCTGTTTTGGGTACCCCACTACCACCGCTCCAACATAAACCTTATTGTTATCAAACAGTTGTTGACCTTGGTACATGACAAATGCTTATGGATGAGCACAAAGATCCCTATTACTGATATGCTGATCCATCAGATCATGTTGTTGTCATACTTAGGGTTGAATCTGGCCAAGGAGCTTGGTGGAAAGATGAGCGAGCACGACTTCAGAGAGAAAATGATGGACAAATTCAAGCTCGTGAAGAAGCCGCGTGGGTACTCTATTACCTCAATCACCGACCTCACAGTTAAAATTGATACACAGATCCTTGCTGGAAAATCATGAGAAAATGTCACATGGACAAGGTTCTGATGCTAGTTATTTCACTAGTTGCATAGTGCATAGAGGGCGTGCAGTTCAATTGGTTGTGTACCTTTGTAGCGAGTTCCTTGCGAACTGTTGAGAGGCAGAGTGTGGAGCTATAAAAAGGGTCTCTTTCACCTCTAGTTACCTCACATTAATATGTCAATCCGGGAACGTTTTGCTATTTCAAAGAGTGTCTCAGTCTAAGGCTTATCATTTGCCATAGTAATGCTAGTAGCACAGTGTTTGAAAATACAAGAGTAAATGGATGCGTGTTTACAACTTAACTACTTCAAAAGACTAAATCACACATTCAGAACGTTAAGCAATTTATCAGTCAAGGGTTCAGTAGCAATAACCTATCCCTTTAGAAACTGATGGAAAAGAAATAAGAGAAAGATCAGGGGTCTGGGAGCTGGACAACAGATGCCGATGCTCACTACAGCCTGAGATCGTCCTTCACACCAATAACAAGAAATGGAACGACAGATAAGAAATGGAACGACAAAGAAATTGAACAACAATGAAATGGAACAACAACCTTGAAATAGAACGACAATTCTAAAATGTAACAGCAAGTCTAAAATGGAACAGCAAGTCTGAAATGGAACAACAAGTCTGAAATGGAACAACAATTCGGAAATGGAACAACAATCAAGGAATAGAGCAACAACTAAGTCTAACAAGCCATAAATCTATCAAATCACTTGCATTAGTCATAACCAAACATTAATCCTTCACTCTTAAAGATGTACACACAAATGGAACAGCACTGCGTACTGATACATGATGGAACAACACTGAAAACCATATAGACACAACATGCTCAAATAGTAATCTGATTCAGTTGTCACTTTGATTAGAAAGAATACGATTGCATTTCAAGATAGAACAACAGTATTCAAGAATCCAATAATCACAGAGAACAGAGCTTCCAAGATGAATTCTGTAATGTTAAGGAACAATCGCATAACACAAAAACTTTGTAATGGAACAACAACAGTATTCTGTAGAAACTAACCGTATTATATCAACACCTAAAAGAACAGTAATATGATGCAGCGTCAATACAATACTTTTGTTTTCAGAAACCTTAATGGATTAAACACGACATAGCATGTGATATAAACTTTATAAAACACGTCAGATTACCAAATCACGTCGATAAGCAAACCACACAAAAACCACGCGTAATGGTACAAGAGAAAGTGTCCTCTAGGGCCGGGCCCTTAGCCTCCAGGGGTACACCGCTTGAAGTTATTCCAGGCTCAAAGATAAAAGAATAACCAAGTTTGTATTAATGCATCAAGTAAAATTACAATAGTGCAGTTCTTAACAAGACACGATGATCAAAGTTTTGATCTTTAAAAGAAATTAGATAAAGGCATCACACCCTTAGCTAACAGTGCTGCCCCTTATATAAGGGTGACGATGAAGATATCTAAATGCAGAAATAGATAAAACAACGATCCCTCAGGATCAAGGATCTTAAGGGATTCGCAAAACCGTTAACCCTGAGTCATTTCTTCTCTTTTCTGCGCCGAGCTAATATCTCCACTTCCTTTCCCGGGCTGATCCGTTTTGATCTGGTTTGCATGCGGTCTCTCGTCGAAGGGACAACAGTTAACCGATCGTTGTCTTTTCCTTTAGAACGACAAATTTTCGTTTTTCCTCCCTCCTGCACACGGAAACGACAATTGTCAGCGTTCTTGTTTTTCATATTAATCTGACATGTTGTGTTATAATTCTTTATCGTTTTCTAAGTTCATGATGCAAAAAGGCTTGTAAGTACTAATGAAAAGATACTGAAATAATCATCAAAACATACCTTCTTTGGTACTCCACACACCCCCCTGCTTACCCTTTTTCATGGCCTCATGAAAACATTGTAGTTGACATGTAAGGCAGTGAGTGAGGAGGCTGGAGATGGAATCTCATGTGAAGGCCTACAGCCATGATGCGTAACTAGGTAGTCAGAGAAATGGCCTGTCTGACCCTCAAGCATCTCATACAGGGCTTGGTATCTGGGTGCAGGATGCCAAATAATTGGACTCCGGAAGCTATATACTAACTAGGATGGCCTTGCCCTCAAAATAATTTTGCCATAGAAGGGAAAACGGTTGGCAACTAGTTTAAAATTCTCATACTTAAATGGTTCTCTGAGCTGGATATTTGGATTAGATATTCGATATCGAAATTTAGTTGCATCAATGGTAGGGTCTTTGATAGAGGAAAAGTATTCTAATCCCAGCCGAATGATTGCCTCATGCATGGGTCCTAATGCTTCAATCACTCCTGGAGTCTTCATGAGGTTTCTATGTTTCCTCCATAACTGTGCTGGATCCCTAGGCTAAGCTCTTATCCATAAATCTAATCCATTTTCTTCTCTTTGAAAAGAATTATAGGCTGTGAGCCATTTAATTTGATTAATTGAAAATGAAATAAATGCCTGTAATTGAATGTCCCCAACAAAAGGGCTAGGGTTCAGCTCGGTCTCCTGTTCTAGTACAAGGTTATGTAAATAAAATTCACACAAAGTCTCTGAAATTTTACCCCGTAGTGCTTACAGCAGTTTATGAAATCATCTATGGTGTTAATTGTATGGGAGCACCTGCTTTAACAGCCTTTATTTTCAATTGCAAATACCTTTCCATTAAAAACAAGGCATAGTTCTTAGCAGGGGCTCTACATGCTAGGACGTCATTGTATAGAGAACACAAGGTATCCATCTGTTTGATAACTACATCTAACCTACGAGTTACCTTTGCGACTTTCTCTTGTTCCTTTCACCACCCTTCGAAGGCCTGGCTTTCAGATAAATTGACGTTCCTTAGCTGCTGTTGTAGTTCTTCATATTTTTCGCGGGGGACCGTTTGCTCCCTAAGCTTTTCTGCTTCTTGCTGAGCTTGCTTCAAACCCTTTTGGAGGGTTACTATTTTTGGATCCCTTTTCCATGTAGCAGTGGAGGCCGGGAGCTTTACCTGAACTTTCCTATTGTGCTGCTTTGAGTTCAGAACCCTTATTACTCCCGAAAGTGGTGCCTCCGTCTGAATTTCCTTATCACGGGTCAACATTCCATCCATTTCTATTTTAACATGAACATCAGTCCATTGCTGTTCCTTTTCAATTGGAACAACAGTCTGTTTCTCAGCATCATTTGGAACAACAACTTGGTTTTTGACGGGGTTTTGAATAGCAGGATGGATTCTGGTCCTCCGCCCCTTGCCCTTAAGGGGTTTTGCTGGAGTGGCCAGATTTTTCCTTCCTGAAGTCCCTTTTACCCTTTGCCTTGCCTTTAGAATCCTAATCTGCTGGTGGAGATGGACTATTATGTTCAATAATCTATGCTGTTCCTTTCGCAATTCCCTTATTTCTGCCATTTCCTCATAAGGAACAGCAGGCTGTTTACTATGGTCTGGACTGTGGCTAGTTTCCTGATTTTCTTCCTGGGGTGTTTCTTCACTGTTCTGCTTTGGCTGTTCCGGGGCAAGAACACTAATTGGTTCTGTTATTTCTTAGGCGACTTTTTTTCTGCCCTTATTTCCTCCAGACTTTCTTCTGGTGCCTTCTGGTTAGGAACGGATTGTTCCTGCTCAGCTTTTTCTATCATCTTCTCATCATGAACAGGAAGATTTTCCTCTTCTACCTCCTTTGCATGTGATTCCTCGGGTGCATTTTTCTCTTGGCGTTTCTCTCTGGCATGGAGGTCTGATGGACTGGAAGGTTGGCCATATTCGCCCATATTGGCCAAAAATTTGGCCAATTCATCTTCTCCTAATGGGTCATGTAATGGGCTGCCTTCCTGCTGTTCCATTTCCTCCTCCTGCTCGAACTGCTCGGCTTCTTTTTCTTTGTCTCCTTCTTCCTTAGATTTCTCGTCTTCTTCCTCTTTTTCTTCTTCTTCTTCTTTTGTAGATTGCTCTGCCTCTTCTTCTTCTTCCTCTTCTGCAGATTGCTCTGCCTCCTCTTCTTTTTCTTCTGCTTCTGCAAATTGTGTTGCCTCCTCTTCTTTTTCTTCTATAGATTGCTCTGCCTCTTCTTCCTGCATTTCTGTCTCCTTGTCTTCCTTTCCTGACCGTGGGGGTTGCTCATCTTCTATTTCTATCGGCTGGCTGGTGCTTTCTTAGGGCTTCTCCAGCCCCCCTCATAGCCGTGCTAGCCGAACCGATTTCCTGTGCTTTTCTAGTTGCTCGGGTGTGTTGGTGACATGTTTCCACTTTGCCGATTTCTTGTGTTTTTCTGGACGCTCGGGTGTGCTGGTGACCTGTTTCCGTTTTTCTGGATGTTCGGGTGTGCTGGTGACATGTTTCCATTTTGGGGGTGGTGTGGCCAATCCCCCATTTATAATGGCAATTAGCTCTTCCCAGTTGCTCTGCTACTGGGTGAGGCTATGGTTGACTATCAACCGAATCAATCCATGATGACTAACAACTGACTCTACATGCTGTGCCTTTTTCATGCTCCGTGCAACGTCATGAAGTAATGAATTTAACAATGCAGGAAAATTTACAAAGCATTTTTGTTTTATAACAACTAAGAGTTTAAGATGTCATGGTCTTACCACGTCTTTTCTGCCCTCATAGGTGATATAGCTTTGGATGGTCTTTGCTAATTCTGCCCACGACTCTCCTAGTGCTGCTGGCAGAACCCCCTTTTTCCTCGAATTGTCAGGCTCTATCCCTCGTCCTGGAAGATTTCTATAATCTTCTGCAACCTCTCCTTTTTTAACGTCCATATTGGTCCAGTGGCTGGCAGTCCCGAGACTTCTGCGATTATGTCGTCGGTGACTACTATGCGTCTCCCCCTTACTGTGGAGTGGTCCTCTTGCAAGTTCTGCAAGAATTCAATTGCCACTGTTTCGTCAGACTCCTGCAAGTGGTTAAGATAGGTCAGCCATCCTGCTCTTGCCAGGATTTCCCGGGTAGCAGCAGAGACAGTTAACACTTGCGGTTCTCTGCAAATTTATCTTCCTGCCATGGTTTTGCTGTAAATTCTCAAAGGAACGATAGCTGTTTGTGCTGTTTGAAATACAGAGAAGCTGACGGACATAAAACTCGTTCAAACTCTAATGCTGCAGCGTATACAGTGGAAATGGTTTTGAACAGCAAGTCATGTAGAAAAAAAATAAAAATAAAAAGAAATAATACCGTTGAGCCATGTTATACCCCAGTACACAACTTCCCGAATAGTGAGCTGACACGTAATACAGGGAATGATGAGGTTAATCTCCCCCCCCCACCACCCCCCCTGCAATGTGATAGGTTGTCCCAACCGTCAAATAAAGGAGCAGCGCCCGCTTTGCAACAAAGTCTTTAAGGAACAACATATGGAAATATGCCATGTTTACAAAACACAACATATTACTAAAATTGAGGTGTAGAGTTGCGTCGCTTTAATACGTAAGAGACTGCGATGATATGATGCAAGGTTGGAGATAAGACATTTGCCGGAAATAGAGAGTCTCATGCGGTCATTGTCAATGGTTCTGTCATGATTGGTGATAATATATATTCATGCGTTATATGGTTGGGGCAATAACATATAATTGATTACCACGGCATAAGAAATAGAAGGGTGCTAATAACTTACCTATTGGTGTAAATAATGCGACTTCAATACAATTAACAGTGCTCTACTGCTGACAGGTGTCCATAACCTTGGCAGAGTTGTTTATTTCACCCATGGAACCATAATCCTTTCTGTATGCTTAGGGAACATTGTGTAATGTCGAAATTTAGGCCATTATGCTAGCTTGGTGACCAGTTAGCCATAATGCCATTCACGAAGAAGGAGCGAATAGTGGGCAGGCCGACTCGTGATGAGACCTCCTGTTCCAAGGGTTGTTTGTTTGATATACCTTTTGGACCATATCCCTGGTGTGGTGGCCATAGTGGGAATGTCACTTCGCTTTCGTCCTCATGATCATGGTAGGCCAGCTCTTAATGAGACTTCCTATCCTGCATTTGACAATTTATAAGTCATGTTTGCTATTTTTTCTTTGTTTTTCATGAAGTGCTTTCCCTATTTATACACAAAGGGTGGTTCAACACTCCTTAAGAGTAATAATGGTGGAAGAAGTCTTAACATCCCAATAGGAAGTTATAAACCCTTTGCTCTTATTTCTGAATAATAATCAAAGAGCATTAAAAGGGACTAACATGATACATATAACCAATCAGAGCAGAATTAGTAGAACAATGACAGAAAAAGATGACGAATAAGCATGTCTTTCCTTCTGTCCTCTTACCAATTCATGGCAATTTCTTATAAAGATAGTGATTTATGATTGACTGATTTCAGTATGTTGTGATTTTGTTTCCACTCATAAGTGCATAGCTGTATTCCAAAAGACTTGAAAGAACAGGAACAATAAGCATCCTCAATTTAGAACAGCAAAAGGAACAAGCTATTTCACAAGGAGAGCAAAAGCATACAAGTGGTGCTCCTTTTGAAAAAAAGGAACAACAAAAGCTCACAAATGCTGTTCCAAAGGAACAGAAGAACACATAGGTACCGTTTCTTTGGAAAAGGAACAACAAGAATCACAAACGCTGTTACTTTGAAAAAGGAACAACAAATGTAAAAAATGTTGTTCCTTTGGAAAAGGAACAGCAAAACCAGCAAATGTCGTTCCTTTGAAAAAGGAACAACAGAAATGAAAAAGGTTGTTCCTTTGGAAAAGGAACAGAAAAAACAAGCAAATGCCATTCCCTTGGAAAAGGAACAACAAAAACATACAAATGTCGTTCCTTTGGAAAAGGAACAACAACAATCGAAAATGCTGTTCCTTTGGAAAAGGAACAGCAAAACACACAGAAATGTCGTTCCTTTGGAAAAGGAACAATAGAAATCGAAAATGCTATTCCTTTGGAAAAGGAACAACAAAAACACGCAAATGCCTTTCCTTTGGAAAAGGAACAACAACAATAAAAAATGTTGTTCCTTTGGCAAAGGAACAACAAAAACACACAAATGCCGTTCCTTTGGAAAAGGAACAACATAAATAAAAAATGTTGTTCCTTTGGAAAATGACAACAAAAACACACAAATGCCGTTCCTTTGGAAAAGAGACAGCAGAAATAAAAAATGTTGTTCCTTTGGAAAATGAACAACAAAAACACACAAATGCCATTCCTTTGGAAAAGGGACTGCAGAAATAAAAAACGTTGTTCCTTTGGAAAATGAACAACAAAAATTGTAACAAAAAAACGTTGTTTTAAAGATATGTACAAAAATAACTCAAGAAATTATGTACAAACGAAGTAAATTCTTTAATGAATTATAGGTGAGGAAGACTTCTCTTCCTCCCCCAAAATCTCCATATCTGAATCTTGGCGTAGCTGTTGGCAAAAGGACTCCCGAGTGAGAGGTTTGCGATAGAGACGAACTCGGTGGCCATTTGCCTTGAAGGCATATCCAGAACCATCAATGGTGATTAGAGTAAGGGTACCATTGTTGTATACCTTCTGGATTTCATATGGTCCCAACCAACGAGTCTGGAGTTTCCCGGGGAAGTCCTGAAACCTGGAGTCGTACAAAAGAGCCCAGTCTCCTTCGTGGAAGACTTTATTTTTAATGAGAGCATCATGCCATTTAGCTCTCTGCTGTTGGATCAGAGTAGTGTTTTGAATTGCAGAGAGCCTAATTTCTTCCAACTCATTGATCTATTGTAGTCGATTAATCTATGCCTCAGTTAGGTCTAAGCCAACTTCCTGTGTCGTCTGTAATGTTTGGATTTCAAATTCTATGGGGAAAATGGGTTGTTTTCCAAACACTAGCTGATAAGGTGAGTAACCAGTGGTACTCCTCCATGTTGTTCTGTAAGCCCACAGTGCTTCAGGTAGTTTGGCAGCCCAATCACATCTATGTGATGCAACAATTTTCATTAGGATTGTTTCTATTATTTTATTACTGCTTTCTACTTGCCCATTTGCCTGTGGGTGGTATGGAGTAGTGATTTTATGCTGGACATGATAGTTGTTGAGTGTTGCAGCTATTCCGTTTCCAGCAAACTGTGGTCCACTGTCTGTAATTATCTCTCTTGGAAGTCCATAACGTACAAATAGATGGAACATGAACTGTATGACAGAGTCCTCTGTAGCTCTTGGCAATGCCTCTGCTTCAACCCACTTGGTGACATATTCTGTTGCCACCAAAATATATGTTTTCTGGTTTGATGATGGGTTGATTGGTCCAACGAAATCAAGATCCCATCGCTCGAATGGTTCGATGACTAGCTGTGGTTTCAGAGGCATCTCATCAGACTGACTAGGGCATCTCGCTCTCTGGAAACTGTCACAGGCTTGGACAAATTTCTTGGCATCTTTGAAAATCGTGGGCCAATAATACCCTGTTTGTAGCACTTTATGTCCAGTTCTGTGATCAACGAAATGTCCACCACATGGTTGGTCATGGTAGGTTTTCAAAATGTCAAAGATTTCATCCTCTCGAACGCATCTCCTGATATGCATGTCTGCCCCTGTGTGAAACAAATAGCCCCAAATCCAAGAAAATCTAGTACTTCACTGAACAATCTGTTTTCGCTCATTAGAGGTTAGATGCTTTGGTAACTTACCTACTGCTAGGTAATTGGCAACATCAACATACCAGGGTGTTTGAACAACCACAACAAACAGATGCTCGTCTGGAAATTGATCTTCAACTGCTGCTACATCAACTGGCTTTGGCATTCTTGAGAGGAAATCAGCTACCAGATTTTCTTTTTTAGGTCGATCCTTGATTGTAATATCAAATTCCTGCAATAAAATAAGCCATCTAGTTATTCTGCCATTTGTGATAGGCTTGTTTGCTAAATATTTTATGGCAGAATGATCTGTGTACAAGATAACAGGATATCCAGTAATATAATGTCTGAACTTATTGACAGCATGTATTACAGCTAGAAACTCTTTTTCAGTAACAATGTAGTTTAATTCAGCAGGGGATAAATTTTTGCTAATGTAATAAATTGCATATGGTTTTCTATCCTGTTCCTACCCAAGGGCCACTCCAATGGCTGTGTTTGAGGCATCAGATGATATCTGGAATGACAAATCCCAATTTGGTCCTCGAAGGACTGGGGCTGTGGATACGAGCTTCTTCAGATCCTTGAAAGCACGTTCACATTTTTCTGTCCAAAGAAAATCAACGTTACCAGTTAGTGCATGCAAAGGTGCAGCAATACGTGAATAATGTTCTATAAACCTCCTGTAATAACCAGAAAATCCAAGAAAGCTACGTACCTATGTTTGAGTGGCGGGAGTAGGAATGAGCAGAAGTATTTGGATTTTGACTGGGTCTACCTGAATGCCACCTGCTGAAATATAGTGTCCTAAAATAAGTCCTTCCGTCATCATCATATAACATTTTTCATGGCTTAACAAAGCCTGGTAGCAATGCAATGTTGTAGGACTTTTTCTAGTGTATCCAGTGCTGGATCGAACTCATCTCCGTATGGAGTAAAGTCATCCATATATACTTCAAGTCATTCATTTATTAATTCTGCAAAAATGCTAAGGATATCCCTTTGGAATGTGGCAGGGGCATTGCATAAGCCAAAAGGTAAAATTCGGTAGGCAAATGTTCCCCAAGGACAAGTAAAAGTAGTTTTGTCTTGGTCTTTAGGGGCAATTTGTATTTGATTGTACTCACTGAATCCATCGAGGAAAGAAAAGAATTTCTTTCCTGCCAAAGTGTCTAATACTTGGTCGATGAATGGGAGAGGGAAGTGGTCTTTTTGTGTTGCTTTATTTAACTCCCTGTAGTCCACACAGATTCTCCATTTCCCATTCTTTTTTGGTACCACCACCAGCGGGGAGACCCATTTACTATCAAAGATAGGGTAGATAAAATTAACATCTAAAAGTTTTTGAAGTTCAACTTTCACCACATCTTTTAGATGAGGATTTTGTCTTCTCTGAGGCTGTCGAACATGTCTTGCATCTTTTTCTATGTAAATGTGGTGTGTACATAACTGGGGGTCAATTCCTTTCATATCAGGGTAGTCCCATGCAAATGCTTCTTTATATTTCCTTAACACATGGATGAGCTTTCTTTCTTGTTCAGATGTGAGGTTGGCATTAATGTTTAAGGTTTTTCCCGGTTCAATTTCCACAATTTTACTATTTGCAACTGAGGTGACAGGGATTGTATGATCATGTATATCTTTCAGAGGATCTTCTTCTAATTCGTTATCAAATGCTGCTTTTATCATATGACATTGTGTGCGAGATGTGAGTTCAGTTTTACTAATGGAATTATTGATGGCATCGTCTTCTTTTTGGTCTTTGAAATCAAGTGTTTCTTGTATAGTTAATGGAGATCTAATGTTATCAGTAAGATATGATACAGGGTGCCTATTAGTTTTGACTATTGTGACACTTGGCTACGCTGGGGGGTATAGAACTAAGTTCTTGATATCTGTTCCCTTGGTTATGATCATATTTCCTTGCCGACAGCCAATATAGGCATCGACAGTGGCGAGCCAAGGTCTTTCTAAAATCAATGGATGTCCATCAAGTCGGGTTTTGGGATTTATTATCAGAAAATCGGTTGGATATTCCCAGGAGTCAACAGAGACCATGACATCATGTAGTATGCTTTCTGGCCTAACCACAGATCAGTCAGCCAATTCTAACAAAGTAGAGGTGGGTTCTACAGATGTAATGCCTAGCTTTTGGCAAGTAGTGGTTGTTAAGATATTGATTGCAGCTCCAAGATCAACTAAGGCATTGGGCAGGGTTTGACCATAAATTTGGACAGTTACTATTGGGTTTCATGGGTCTTCGTATTTAATGGGTGTTTCTTTTCCTGATAATAAGTTAGATAGAGTGCCGACTACTTGGACTCTTGGATTATTTGTTATATTCCTCCTTGGTCTTTTTATGCACAATTCTTTGATGTTTTTTGTGTATATCGGGATGTTTTGAATGGCTTGGAGGAATGGAATTTTTATGTACAAATTTTGTAATTCTCCCAGAATGTCAAAATCAGGTTGTTGTATAGGTCGAGGTATGACTAATCATTCTGGGAATGGGGGAGAGGATGTGGTTGATTGATTATGAGTTTGTTGTTTATTCACATCCTCTTCATGTGACAGATGTTCTCTGGGTAACTGATCTTCAACCTGAACTGCCTTATCTCCCTCGGTTTGAATAATACGCCCAGATCTTAACTAAAAATCATTACACTCCCTCAGATCAGCTCCTACTTTTGGTGTTTCTATGATTTGGAGAGATTGGACCAGTCTGTTATTTGGGTTGGGGTTGGGTTGGGCTGGGAGTTGCAGTCTCAGATTAGACTGGGGATTTTGTTGTAAAGCTGGCAGTGTAGGTTGAGGGAGAGGAATAGTTCCTACTGGCTGATGCATTGGTCTCTGCCAGTTTGTCTGCCAAGTTGAGCCTTGTGAAGTAGGGGGAGTCCACTGTGGTGGGTATGGGTTGTTTTGCCAATATGGTGGGGTATAAGGATGGTTCGGCCAACCATATTGGCTTGCCTGATTCAACCATGAGTTTGAGGAAGGAAATGACTGTGGTGACCAGTTTGGAAATGAGGGCTAGAATTGACTTTGCCACATATTATACTGTTGAGCGTTATACTGCGGAGACTGAAAAGAAGAATTTGGGTCTGGAAACATACCAGATTGTCGCGGCTGCCATTGACGGCGCTGGTTGAGCAAATACATCGATTCTGACTCTTCTTCTGCTTCCTTATATACTTCTTTCAGTCCAAGCAGTGAGGGACAACTTTTTGTAGGGTGATCTTTTGTACAGATGGCGCATGTTTGGACTGCATCCAATGGACATTCCTTATGGCTATGCTTCTTCCTACATCTGGGACAGAAGATAGCCAAATTCTGTTTTGCCTCCATTTGCTTCCGCTTGGCCTGCAAAATATCCAATTGTGTAGTCAGTGTCCCTAGTATATCAGTTTTAAAATTTTCCAATAAATTTCCAATTTCCACATGCGTTACTCCTTCTGGCGAGATTTTATTATCTCTTACAAACCGATCATGTTCTGCCGGTTTTACTCGTGTGCTGCCTCTCAAGCTCCTGATACATAAATCAATAATGTCAGCACAATTTTCTTGATAAATATCTCCTTTTCCCATGATGTTTAATGTTTCGATCCATTGTTCCGTCATGCCCCTTATTAATGTTATTTTCAACACGTTATCAGGTAAAGGCAGTGATGCATAGGGAGATCTTAGTAGATTATACTGGAAACATTCCACATACTCCTCTAATGTTTCGTTTGGTCTAGCTATCATCTGGAATATTTCATCCTTCAGTTCTCTAGACCTGTAATAGTCTTGATATTTTTTTAGAAAAGATTCTTTCATTTTCTCCCAGTTATTTATAACCTCGCCACCTAATCCCATAAGCCATCTTAAAGCAACCCCTTTTAGCGTAGAGGGAAATAGTTTCAGTTTCTGGGGGTCAGTGTTGTAATCATATCCCCTGCACAATACATCAAATTCAAATAAAAATGCATCTGGGTCTTCTGATGTAAGCCCGTGGAATGTAGGGATATGTTGAAGAGGGATTGCTTTCATGGGCGCATTTGCTGCAGAATCCACTATGGGGTATTGTAATGTAGAGGTTTGGATGTTTGGCTGGTTTTGAGCCATTGGGTAAAATATATGCCAATAACCTTCTGGGATATCTAGGAGGGTATTCCTAGGTTGAGAGGGAATGGCTTTGACAGGAATAGTTTTAATAGCACTTCCTTTAACTGGGACTATTGACTGAGGAGATTGGGTTTCTTCAACGGTGATTTTGTAGCACTTCCTTTGTCTGGGTTGTTCAATGGCTGAGTTGTCCTAAGAGGAGATCTCGGTTCCTCGGTTTCCCCTATCTCTCCTCCTCCTTCACAAAGATTACTGAAATTCCCTTCCTGCAATAGCTCTGGAGTAAAATTTTCAATTTCTTGAAAGTCCTGCTCTTAAGTTTGACTATGCACCTCAACAAAGGCTACAAATGGTGAACCTGTGGCCTGAAGGAAGCTAGTAGGTTGTTTAGAAATAACTTTCCTGGGTCCTACTGAAGGCTGAGATTCAACTTTCTTGTAGATTTCGTCTATGAAGGTTGATCGGCCAAGGGTCACCGACCCCTTAGCTTTTTCTGCTTAGTCATGCACTCAAATTAACTACTAAATCCTACTTAAACAAACAACAGCAAATCTGCAGGAAAGCGGGAAAAGGAGCAGGGCTTTTACATGCTCCACACGTAGGTTCTTACCTTCCGTTTTGAAAACCCAATTCTTCCCTAATAGGTTCGTACACTACTCTGAGAAAAAGAACAAATGACTACACTCTTTCCCCGGCAACAACGCCAAAATGTGGAGCTATAAAAAGGGTCTCTTTCACCTCTAGTTACCTCACATTAATATGTCAATCCGGGAATGTTTTGCTATTTCAAAGAGTGTCTCAGTCTGAGGCTTATCATTTGCCAGAGTAATGCTAGTAGCACAGTGTTTGAAAATGCAAGAGTAAATGGATGCATGTTTACAACTTAACTACTTCAAAAGACTAAATCACACGTTCAGAACATTAAGCAATTTATCAGTCAAGGGTTCAGTAGCAATAACTCATCCCTTTAGAAACTGATGGAAAAGAAATCAGAGAACAGATCGGGGGACTAGGAGCCGGACAACAGATGCCGATGCTCACTACAGCCTGAGATCGTCCTTCACACCAATAACAAGAAATGGAACGGCAGATAAGAAATGGAACGACAAAGAAATCGAACAACAATGAAATGGAACAACAACCTTGAAATAGAATGACAATTCTAAAATGGAACAACAAATCTAAAATGGAACAGAAACTCTGAAAGGGAACAACAAGTCTGAAATGGAACAACAATTCGGAAATGGAACAACAATCAAGGAATAGAGCAACAACTAAGTCTAACAAGCCGTAAATCTATCAAATCACTTGCATTAGTCATAACCAAACATCAATCCTTCACTCTTAAAGATGTACACACAAATGGAACAACACTGCGTACTGATACATGATGGAATAGCACTGAAAACCATATAGACACAACATGCTCAAATAGTAATCTGATTCAGTTGTCACTTTGATTAGAAAGAATACGATTGCATTTCAAGATAGAACAACAGTATTCAAGAATCGAATAATCACAGAGAACAGAGCTTCCAAGATGAATTCTGTAATGTTAAGGAACAATCGCATAACACAAAAACTGTGTAATGGAACAACAACAGTATTCTGTAGAAACTAACCGTATTATATCAACACCTAAAAGAACAGTAATATGATGTAGCGCCAATACAATACTTTTGTTTTCAGAAACCTTAATGGATTAAACACGACAGAGCATGTGATATAAACTTTATAAAACACGTCAGATTACCAAATCACGTCGATAAGCAAACCACACAAAATCCACGCGTAATGGTACAAGAGCAAGTGTCCTCTAGGGCCAGGCCCTTAGCCTCCAGGGGTACACCGCTTGAAGTTATTCCAGGCTCAAAGATAAAAGAATAACCAAGTTTGTATTAATGCATCAAGTAAAATTACAGTAGAGCAGTTCTTAACAAGACACGATGATCAAAGTTTTGATCTTTAAAAGAAATTAGATAAAGGCATCACACCCTTAGCTAACAGTGCTGCCCCTTATATAAGGGTGACGACGGAGATATCTAAATGCAGAAATAGATAAAACAACGATCCCTCAGGATCAAGGATCCTGAGGGATTCGCAAAACCGTTAACCCTGAGTCATTTCTTCTCTTTTCTGCGCCGAGCTAATATCTCCCCTTCCTTTCCCGGGCTGATCCGTTTTGATCTGGTTTGCATGCGGTCTCCTGTCGAAGGGACAATAGTTAACCCATCGTTGTCTTTTCCTTTAGAACGACAACTTTTCATTTTTCCTCCCTCCTGCACACGGAAACGACAATTGTTAGCGTTCTTGTTTTTCATATTAATCTGACATGTTTTGTTATAATTCTTTATCGTTTTCTAAGTTCATGATGCAAAAAGGCTTGTAAGTCCTAATGAAAAGATACTGAAATAATCATCAAAACATACCTTCTTTGGTACTCCACACAGAGGATGAGAGTAAAACATTCCACTACGCGTGGTTATTACTCTCCATCATATTAGTCGTGGGGGATCTGCTGGAGGACAGTCATTTTCCTCCTATGGACAAGGGATTGTTGGAGGCTGCCCAGTTTGCATCCCTTTGGGCCACAAAAGATGTTGTGCCGGTCACAGAGACCAAAGTGTTCTAGGTTTGGATGGAGACCATTCTGCGCATGGCCATCAAATAGAAGCCGTGGTTGTCACCGATGGTGTTTGAATAACTCTCGGAGTATGCGGAGTTCAAAGCAGATTTCCACCACATCAGGGCATGAAAGGATTTGCAACAGAAATGGTTTGACCTACTGTACTTGGCCACAAATGATATCATCTAGGAAACAATTAAGCGCTGGCTAATAGATTGGCACTCTCCATCCGATATGGCTGTAGGCACCAGCAAGTCCACGGAAATGAAAAAGAAGGAAGCAGCCAAGAAGAAGGTCCAACAGTTGGCTGAGGAGAAGGCCCAGGTGGAAGCGGAGTGCTTCGTGAAGTAGAAGACCGAATAGGAAGATCCAAATCTAGGTGGAGTGGTAAGTCCCCTTTGCCCTAAACAAAGGAGGAGGTGTAGTCAGAGTAAGGTGGCGGTGGTCAGAAGGAGCAGAGAACTCCCTTCAAGATCAAAAGGTACAGGGAAAAAGGAAAGGAAGGGCTGTGAAAGAAATCAAAAGCAACAAAGGCATCACTAGATCTGATCACTCTAACAGACGATGACCTGGATGAAATAGGAAACAAGGTGCATGATACCACGACATAACTGTTTCAACAGTTCGAACAACAGCATGAGTAGGCGCTAAGTACCATTCAAAAGGATCTGCACGAGCTGCAGATTTAAACGATTTAGATCCAAGTAGGCATAGGGTAGATCAGTGCTACATCAACAAGTTTGGCACTGGGAACCACTCAGGCATCAAAGATGGTTCGATCACTGGATCTCTGGGCAGTCACACTATCGGATGAATCCTTGAGCGCGGAGGCAGTCGCTAACAAGGTCATTGTAAGTTCTTTGAACGATATCGACCTCAACCTAGCTGCGCTCCCCAATGAGTACCTTCACACATTACAGGCCAGGGAGAAAATTCAGGCACAGAGCACCTAGCTCGCGGTCGCAGTTGCAGAAGCATGCAAAACGGTGCTGGAACTGCATATCCTAAAGGACGCACTATTGGAGGCAGAGATAAAAAAACTTGCTACGAGCGTGCGTGATGCCAAGGCAAAGGTGGCTAGAGTCCAGTTTGAGTTGAACCTAAAGATAACAGAACTAGAGCCCATGTTGGAGCCTTCAACCCCGCTAGAGGTAAGGGAATAGTGCGAAGCTGTTGTGAAAGATGGAGTCGTGACGGTGTATGCCGCGGTGGTGGACTGCACCACGGATTTTGAGCAGGCTATGGCAGTAGTCACGACCCTGCAGGAATATATCACGCTTCAGGTCTTGAATACAGAAGTCCGTGAGCTCCAACAACAGTATGATGAAGTGAGGGTGACAATGCACACCGTTGCTATAGCACAACACCTTGCTAAACTGTAGGAGGTGAAGCAACTACTTACACAGGTGGAAGCAACACAGAAGAAAGAAGTTGTTCTTAAGCCCAAATTAGGGCCCTAGTTAGATGAGGCCTACATTGTCTTCGCCAATATTCAAGAGAAATAAGCAAACTTGCAGAGTACGCAACAGAAAATCAAGTAGGACAGTGCAGGGCCAACCATAGAGCAGTAGGTGGAATAGATCAAGCAAGTAGCCACACAGAGTGCGACTAAGGTAGCAGTTGCACAAGTGGAGCTGGGGGATCTTCGCAGTAAGATCTCCGTGCCAGCCGAGTGAATTTAGGGTGAGTAACGATCTTTGTGTTGGGGGCCTGTTGGGATGGGGTCCCTTAGGGTCAATTTTGGGGCAAAAGCCCAAGTTTTGTTGTATAAAGATGTAAATCCTCCACAAATTGTGGTCGTGGAGTGCGTAGTTAGTTAAAGAATCATAAATGGTTTTGCCCTTCTTTATGTAAGTTGAGTCAACTTTTTGAGGATCTACCAATGGTTTGCGGACCATGGGATTGTATAAATAGGTTTGTCTTAGAGAGTCTAAGGCATGAAAAAATGAAAAGGAAGTTTTGTCTATGGGAGAAGTCTAGAGAGTTAGTGGAGAAGAGTAGGAAGAAAGGCTCTGCAGTTGTGTGCGCAGACGCCTAGAGTAGAGTTCGCAGCCGAGTGCGCGGACTCCTGCAACGAAGTGCAGGGAAGTTTGAGTCTATAAGCTGAAATGAATATTAATAAAGAAGATTGTTATAGAAACACCCATGTTTATCTCTTTACTTCTATTTTATATGAATGCACTTATGTTATGATGGGTTTATGAAATAATGATGTATTGATGCGCGACTTTACACGATTTATATTGTTATATGAGCACAATTGATGTTAGTTGTTTACATGAAGATTATCTTGTTCTATGTTGAAGTTATCAAATACTTAAGCCGATTTGAGTAATTACTGGGTTAAGAGTAATCTTTGATGCGCGTAAGTAGCTAATTAGTCTATTCAAGGTCCGTGAATGAAGTTGATATCAACATAGATTAGTTAACATAGGTCTTCAAATAGTTTATTTAAATCTCTTGTTGAAATATTTTTAAAAAGTAAAAGATTGAAACCTCTGATTCACACATTATTTTTACTTCTAATTACTTTACAACATATTTTTCTATTTAACACATATTTTTAATTTTAATTTTAAAGAGGCATAGATAGACAGACAAATTTACACATCCCCTCATACTCAACTGTACAATATGCCTTTTGACTCAATAAATATTTGTAGAAATATAACCATTCACAAAAAACAAATATATTTAAATAAGTTTGAAAAATAATACAAAAATAATAACAACTCCACTTTATTAAAAAAGTAAGGTCTTCCTTATCGTGTATTTTATATTTTTTATAAATAAATATTAAAATTTTAATTGAATTATTATTTCATCTTATAAAATGTGCCTTGTATTTTCCTCTTTTTACTGTGGTTTGGTTTAGATGTGAAAAATGAGTTCTCCCTTTTAACACAACCATTAGTTATAATTAATCAAACTTGGGTCAAGATTTATTTATCTAGAGCCAACTCAATTTGATTGGGCTTTAGTTTCGAGAATTGGGTTTGAATTTTCGCTGCATTTTGATTTGCGGTTTGACTTAGTTGGTAGGCTTTGTTTTGTTTGAAGCAAATTGTTATCACTTACACACTTTATAATGCTTGGTTTGGTTTGGTTTTGGAACATGTTTAATTAATGTATTGTGTATCTTGGTTTGGTTTTGGAATATGTTTAATTAATATATTGTGTATCATTCTTGCTTGCTTGGGATTGGGAAGATGTCTAATTAATGAATTCTATTCTGACGTTAGAATATTGGGTTTGGTAGTAGCATGTTCCTCACATGACCCTTAATTTGTCTTTCTATGCGAAGATTATGAAATGTTAATTGTGTGGAATTCTCACCTGACCCTTAATTGTCTTTCTATGCGATGATTATGAAATGTGAGTTGTGTGGGATTGGGAATTATTGTAGTTAAGTAAAATATTGACAGATGGGATAGTTATATTGTAAATTTTTGGATTTCAGTTGTGTAGAATTTTGAGTTGTATAATGTTTTGGTGGACTCATTATTTATCATCAGGGATAGAAGTTATAGGAAAAGAATGGCAGAAGATTATAGAAAATGTGAGAGGTGCTGAACATAGTAATATGAAAATTGATATCAACATTTAAAAGAAATAAAAAATCATTGATATCAACATTTAAAAGAATTAAAAAAATTAAAAATATAAGTAATAGAAATTTTAATTTAAAATTTTTAATAAAAAATATTGAAAATAAAATAATTATTTAAGTTTGATCAATAATAGATAAAAAATAAAATATTAAGGTATTAAATAAATCTTTCGGTATAAAATCATATGAGGAATTTTTTTGGCTTAACGCATTCGAATCAACAAGGTGGTTCATCATTGTCCTGATTGAACCCACTGTTGTTCGAAATCGTCGGCCAAAAAAATTTCTCTGTGGTGTTTTTTCTACTGAAAGACTTTGTTTAATTCATTATGGATCACAAAAGCTGAATACAGGAAATATTAAGGTATTAATAATGAATAACTATTTTACTGAATAATAAAATTATAAATATACTATAAAAAGTTAATAAAAATGTTGGATTAATAATAAATGAGAAAAAATAATAAATATTTAGATTAATAATTAACTATTCTAAATTATAATAATATAATCTCTTGACATAATATTTATGAAAAGAAGGTGAGAAGAATTTAATAATAAAATATGATAAACTATTAATAAAATAAGTTATAAAGGTTTGACCAAACAATACTAATAAATATTTAATAATTTTATTAATAATAAATGAAAATTAATAATGAGATTAGAATATTTTTTACAGGAGGGACTTGGCGGAGCTTTCAACATGGCGACCTAGGGTTTACTCTGACTCTGCAATGGAGCTCTGCTCTGAGCACAGTGCCCTTGAATCATCAACTCTGAAACCTTTGATGACTGCACACGCTAATCATTAGTACAACCTCAATGACGACCTTGTCGGGGGAGGACTTTGAGCCTCCCCCCATGCTGAACACTGAGCTACAGGCCAAGATTAGATCTAACAAGGCCTCCGCCTCGAAAACGCAAGCAAATCAGAACAATCATGATATAGAGAATGGACCACAGGAAACATAAGCTACACCCCAGGACAAGCAACATAACATTGCAGGAGATGATGAAGTGCCTAAAGTAACCTCTGCAACTTGCAAACATGTAGCAGCAGATCGACCAAAGATTGAACTGCCTAGTCAACGAATCAACACCCAAATTCAGTTCATGAAAGATCATGCACTCATCGTGAAATTTATTGGGTTCTGGCCAACAGAGAAAGCCTTACAGGGATGGATTAAAGCCAAATGGAAACCAAAAGGGCACATCAATCTGCAGCTGGGAACAAAGGGGTTTTTTATAGCAATATTCAGTTGTATCGAAGACCGAAACAAGGTCATCGACGACAGCCCTTATTTCTTCAATGCTGCAGGTCTGTATTTGCATGATTGGATTGAAAGATTTAGTCCAGACAAAGAAGATTTGAGCTCGGCACCAGTCTGGATCTGGTTATATTCCCTGCCGTTAGAATATTGGGATGAAGAATCACTAAGAGACATTGGAAATGGCCTGGGAGACTTCATTAAAATTACAGAAGAAACAAAACTCAGAAGGTATACCTCCTACACCTGCATCTGTGTCTACATGCATCTAAACAACACTCTTCCGAACTCAGTAAGTTTATTTCATGATGATTTTGAGTGGATTCATACCATAGATTATGAACATGTCCCCTTCAGGTGTACGAAATGTCACGCCCATGGACATCTATTCCGAGATTTCCTGCTTAATGCAAAGCCCTCTTCCAATGCCTCCTTAGGACAACCTGATTTAGATGGCTTTACAAAAGTGAACTCTCGAAAAAGGAACCATAAAAAACCTGCTTCACAACCCAAAACTCCCCCTGCTAGCAATTCTATTCCCATTACTAGCAATAGCTTCAATATCCTAGCTCAACCTGCCTTAATGGTCTCTGAACCCACCATGCTCTCTAATGAGCTTCCCAAAACTTCCTCCGCCACCCTTCATACTGATTCAATTCCTGCCCATATCCCCGAGCGAACCCAAGTTCTCCCCATCTCCTCTTCCATTAAAGACTCGGCCTGGAAACCTAACGGTATGGACATCGATACCTTTCTGATTGATCCCAAGCTTGCAGTTGACATCCTAGCAGAGAGCAGTGAACCCAAGCAAATGGAAGAAGAGCCTGAAAGTATCGAATTAAGCAAGCATGCAAGAAGAAAGAATTTGATAAAATCCTGGCAAGACAGCTAGAAAGTCTAGAGGTCATCATGTCTAGAGAACATCAGCAACGATCTTTAGGAATTCAACTAGGAAGTCGATGGGATGGAAAGAACCTACCCAAGGATACCAAGAAAAGGGGGAGAAAGACAGATCTACAAAGAACCATCTTCATTCGGGAAATGTTGGTGGAATCTAGTAGATATTCTAAATAAACAAAGTACTACAGACTGCTCCCCAATCCTGAACCATGAAGCTCACATTTTGGAATTTAAGAGGGTTAAAAAGCACTAGGAAATACAAAATGATCAAAAACTTGATACAACAGGAGAAACCTCATATTTTTTTCATGCAAGAAACGAAATGTAACAGTACTTTTATCAGCACCATTCTCTCAAAAGCCTGGCCAAAGAGCCACACAATAGCAGTGGATGCTATAGGAGCCTATGGAGGAATTGCAATAGCACGGAATCCACAGGCCATTGCACTCACGAACTTCCATGTAACCCATCTCTTCATACAAGCTACCTTCCATATCATAGGGACCAATGTGCATGGTCACCTCACCAATGTTTATTTTCCACAGGAAGCTATGAACAAGTCAACAATGCTGGACACACTCACACTGCTCAACTCCACCCGGATTCATCCACTCGAGATAACAGGGGGTGACTTCAATATGATCACCAAATTAGAGGAAAAAATAGGAGGCCGAATCAAACTGGATAATGAAAGTGAGCACTTCAAGGAGTTCATTCAAAGCAACTAGCTAATTGACCTGCCTTTCAACAATGGAATCTATACTTGGAATAACAAAAGATCTGATCCCCGACATATTACTTCTCGGCTAGATAGATCCTGATTTCCGATAATGCTATCCACCTGGGAGGAGACCTTTTAGCCTCAATTTTGCCACATTCAAGATCGGACCATTGGCCCATTTCGCTTCAATGGCAAAGACCCGAAAATTCCACTCGAAGACCCTTCCGCTTTGAATTATTCTGGTTGACACAACCAAATTTCAACGATCTAGTTCAAATTACGTGGAAAATTTTCCATCCCCCAACAGGCTCCAAAATGTTTCAATTCCATCAAAAGCTTAAATTCCTCAAAGCGCACATTAAGCAATGGAACCACACCACCTTTGGGAACATTTTCAATGCTCAAAGAGCGCTAGCTCAGGAAATGGAGAAAATCTAGCAATCCATCTTAACTGACGAAAGGACTGAAGATCTCTTAGAATAGGAAAAGAACCTTCAGACACAGATTACAGAAAGAGAAAAGCAAGAGGAAATCCTCTGGAAACAAAAATCTCGAATAAGATGGTTAAAGGAGGGTGAGAGGAATACAAAATTCTTTCATCGCACCGCCATACAAAGGCGAATGCACAACAACATCACCCAGATTCAAAATCAACAGGGAGATCGATTGGAAGAACACGAGGATATTGAAAAAGAACTCCTCAAGCACTTCAAAACAGTCCATCAAGAACCTCATATCAACAGACAACTAGCAACTGAAAAGATTCTCCCACACATCCCGAAAGTTATAACAGATGAACACAATCAATTGCTTCTTCATCCAATCTCCTTATAGGAAGTTGAATCAGCTATGCAAGAACTCAAGGAAGGAAAAGCACCTAGTCCAGATGGTTTTACCTCCAACTTCTTTCATAGATTCTAGGATGTTATCAAAGATGAAGTCTGGCAGGTAGTGGAAGAATCAAGAACCCTCCACTAGATGCTCCCCTACTTAAATGCAACATTCATTACTCTAATCCCCAAAGAGTAACATTCTAATACTCCTGACAAATTTAGGCCTATAGCCCTTTGCAACGTCATCTAAAAAATCATATCTAAATTTATTGCTTCCCGATTGAAGCCGTTGCTTCCCCTGCTCATCTTGTCAGAACAATCAGGGTATGTGGAAGGAAGGCAAATCATAGACGACATCATCCTCACCCATGAGATCATCCACTCCCTAAAGTACCAAAAAAAAGTAGGTATGATTCTTAAAATCGACCTCTCAAAAGCTTTTAATAAATTGAGTTGGATGTACATTAAAAAAATGCTGACAGCCTTTGGCTTCTCACCTGCCTGGGTACGATGGGTTATGAGCTTAATCTCCTCTACTTTCTTCTCCATTCTTGTTAACGGAATTCCTTCGTCCCCCTTTCAACCCTCTAGAGGTATCCATCAAGGAGATCCCCTCTCCTCCTTTCTCTTTGTCCTCATGGCTGAAGGGCTGGGTAGTATCATCAAGCATGCTCTCCATGAGCAACAGCTTAGAGGAATATCCCTTCATAATTCCCCTGTCATCACCCACCAACAATTTGTGGATGATAACATGTTATTTGGGCATCCTTCGGTCCAAGAAGATCGAAAATTCAAGTCCCTTCTTGATGATTTCATGACAGCCTCAGGAGCTAGCATCAACACTGTTAAATCCCAAATCTTCTTTTTTCATACTCCCGCTATAACGCAAAAATCTATAGCCCGCATTCTAGGATTCTCTGTTGCCTCTCTCCTGTCCAAGTACCTTGGTGCCCCCTTAACTGATTCTTCTCTTAAGCACACCTCTTGGCAATCGCTCATAGACAAACTTGAAGCTCACCTTACATCCTAGACTTTTAGAGCCCTCAACATGGCAAGTCAGCTAATTCTAATCAAGGCTGTCCTACAGTCTATACCTCTTTAGCACTTCTTTGTTCTGGTAGTGCTTAAATAGGTGCTAAAAAAAATCAAAGATCTTCAAAGGAAATTTTTATTGGGATCTTCTGGACATAATCGCAAATGGGCACTGGTCAAGTGGGCAACAATTTTCCTCCCAAAATATCTTGGGGGTATTGGTCTTCAGGATCCTTAACATAGTAATGTAGTCATGGGAGCAAGAATCTGGTGGAAGTGGCTTTCAGCTATGCACACGCCCTGGGTGATCCTATGGACTACTAAATATGATAAAAACAGACTAACAGATGACTTGATCAGACTCAAAGAAACAGAAAAGGGCTCCCTTATCTGGAATGCAGCTAGACAGCACATAAACATGATCCATCAACACAGTTTCTGGGAAATAAGTAACGACAACAGTGCCCGCTTCTGGATGGATTCTTGGCAGCAAAGACCCATGCTCAACAACATAATCACACTTCCACAAACAGAGGACGGGGATGCTCTTCAAGGGAAAACGGTTAATCAATACTGTACTCCCACCCTCGATCAGGGTTATAGAAAAAGGAAAAAAGCAAAGCACATCATTAGGTAAGGAACAAAGTTAATGTATAAGGAGTTGGACATAGAACTTACCAACAGGAAAATCAGGTTCTCTGGAAAAAAGGGCATCCTATGATGGGGATACAAACCACATGGGAATTTCACCACACAAGAGGTGTACAACCTTCTGATTAATACTCAGAATAATAAGGACCCTCTGTGGGACAAAGTTTCGTCTCCTAAAATATGGCCCAAGATTTCCACATTCCTATGGTTGTTATGTCACAAAAGAATTCTCACATGGGACAACCTAAGGAAAAAAATTTCCACAGACCCTCAAGGTGCCCCAATTGCAAGTAATAGGAGGAAACCATATAGCATCTCATGGACTCCTATTACTTGGCAAACAAAATTTGGGAAAAAACAAGTTTCAAATGTCAAAAAGATGGCAGAGTCAAAGAATACATTACCAAAACCATCCGCAACTGGGCTAAAAATCCGTACAAGAGTCACCTACTAAGCTCCTTATGGAGAATCATTCCAGGCCTCCTCATATGGACTATATGGAAGGAAAGGAATCGACGTATCATCAAGAATCAAACCACTCCCATAGAGATCATCTGGAGCAATTTCTACAACAACCTTCAGGAAACACTAGCGCTCCAAACTTGGAGTGATAATGATTTTCCCACCTCTCCACAAGAGTGGATCATCTGGTAGAATTGGAATCTTAGATCATCCAGACTCAAAATCATCCCAGTAGATCCTTCCCACTTCACCAAACTTCCAGTAAATCGCTCCCTCCGCCACCAGGAATCACCTAATTAAATTTTGATGGTGCTTCTAAAGGCAATCCAGGCAAGGCCGTACATGGAGGAATTTTCAGGGATCACAATGGCAAACCCTTGTTGATTTTCCTAGGCACAACAGGATGGGACACGAACAATTCTGTAGAACTGGAAGGATTGTGGCAAGGTCTTCATCTAGCTCAACAACATGGCTTCTTTTTCTTAATAATTGAAGGATACTCTCAAATTCTCATCAATATGGCAAATCAAATTATACAGGGAACTCCAGTACACAAGTTGTCCTGCAGTTGGAGATTAGCAGCACATTTACAACACATTGAACAATGGCTTGCAACCAATAGAGCAATCACCTTCAAACACATCAAGAGAGATGGCAACAAAGTGGCTGACCTCTTGGCAAATTTAGGGTTGGCTAGGATGCAGGTGGTTGAAGATGAGTTAATGTGGATGCAACACTAGTCTGGCAGGTGGCCAAGCCACATGGCCTTCCGCGCTCTCACCTGTTGGAATTTAAGGCAGGCCTGTGCCTCTTGGTCGGCTCCATTAATCCACTGCGCGGATTGAGACCTTCCCTATAAGCTTAATATCATGGCTCCAAGCCCTCAACAGACCTCCATTCTGCCTCTGAACTGCTCTTGCCACCCTGCTGCAGCAGAGCCAAGATCTTGCACCTCAAGAGGGCAGCGTTGTAGGCTTCTCAGCTATGTCGACCTGGGAATTGGTATTCAATTCTCCCACTCTTTTTATTGCACCTTGCATTTTGATGCCTCGGCCCCTGCCTCTGTCCCTAATTTGAATCCCCCTGTCTTTCACAGTGTTAACTCTGCTGCCCTCGTCCAGCTCCCAGTTTGTAACTTGACCATTTCGGCTCACTCCTCGCTGTAGCACCCCACTCAGAGAAATATGATGCGACATCATCACCGCATGTGAAGTAGGCGTGAAGGTAGCTGCGAAAGAGAGCCATCCGTCCCCCTTCGCCACTTCCCTCTGCATCGACTTCCCCTTCGCCCTCCTCGCCCCCCAGCCCATCCACTTCCCATTTCCATGGCAGTCATCTGGTAACCCATAGCGGCGGAGGACGAGCTCATCTTGGTGCGACTCATCGGGTTGATGGGGCCACCCAGACGTCCATTCTAAGTGTTGCCACCCAGTCCGCTCAATTTTGTTTCCTTTGCTCCATGGACAAACCTGTCGTTATAGCCACCGTTTCGGTGGATTTTAGGGAGGAAGCTGGTACGCACAATGATCCAGGACATAGCCCAGCGAAGAAATTGGTTCATCCACCCCCCGACCATGTATAGAAGATGTCGAGCGCCAGCAAATAGTAGGAGGCCAAGGATCAACCGACCACCAGCAGACCGAAGGCTTCGAGTGGCAAAGCCACCAACACAGCCAAAGGAAGTCAGGTTGAAGCCAAAGAGACACATGACAATATGGGTGTCAAGCAGGCAGAAGATACTGATCAGGCGAGTGTGGGTGTTTGATTGTGGAGGAGAAGCCATCGTCATAAGACACCTAACACTTGCATGCAAACAGGTCACGTGTCCAGCTCGGTCTTTTTAGTAGTTTTTCTTTTACTGGTGTTAATTTTGAAATTCACCATGACAGTTAATTTTGAGTTTTGGAGATGTAGCCCCTATGCAGGCAAATGGTTTTTTTTTTTTTCTCTCGTCTTTGGATTGGTTTCCCCTCCCGGGGTAGTCTCGTTTTTAGTTTTGATGTTTAAACTAATCATATGGATGTTCTAGACCCGCTAAGGCTGGGGCCTCACTGTAAATTATGTTTCCATTAATAGATTTAGTCTATCTTAGAAAAAGAAAAGAAAAGAAAATTAATAATAAAAATAATTTAAAATTATAATATAAATAATAAGACTTCTTAATGACAAAGTATTAGCAAAATAATAAAATGTGAAAATCCAAAGAATTAAATAAATTATAATTTTATTAGTGAATTGTCCTAATGATTTTTTTTAAAGAGAAAAATCCAAGGAATTAAATAAATTATAGAATCATAGACATGGAAAATATCTATGGCTCTATGTCTATAAATAAATGGTAACCCAAGTTTGATTATTTATAGATATGGAAATGTGAATGACCCTATACTTTATTTAATTCCTTGGATTCTTCTCTTTGAAAATCTTTTTAGGGTCATTAATTAATTATTTTATTAATTTTTATTATTTTGTTAATATTTTGTTACCCGAGGATCTTATTATTTATATTATTATCTTAGATTATTTATATTATTAATTTGCTTTTAATTATTAATATGATTATTAAATATTTATTATATTGTTTGGTCAAATCTTCTATATCTTATTTTATTATTATTTTTTTTTCGGTCACATGGGCTTTTCTTTTTATTAGTATTATGTCATTAAGATATCTTATTATTCTATGATTATTATTAACTTAGATTATTTTATTATTAATCTATGTTTTTTTGGCAGATCTTGGCTTAAATCATGAATCATAGAAGCATTCAATTTGAGACTATTTATAACGTTTATTTCATTAAATAATCAATCCATTTATTAATACCTCAACATTTCAATTTCTTTCTATCTTTCTGTCAAACCTCAAATGATATATTTTTATTTTTATTTTTAATATTTTATCATATTTTATTATTAACGTTTCTAAGTCATCCCCGGTGGGGGTGGAAGAGCAACATTAGCCATCCCATTGATCCCCACAACATTTTAGGCGGGGGTGGCATGGCACCCCTCCACCATGCATATGAAGTGTCGGAGAGTTAAGAGAGAATGTGCATGAGGGTTATATTAGTGCTTTGGTTTTGGTTTGAGGAGATGATGCAGAGAGGAATACATATGGTGTGATAGTGGATGGGTCTTCAACCCAGGGTCTTGGCATCTCCCTTACTCATAATAGTCATGCTTTTAAGCAGATAGCTATATCGATGCATGAACAAGATCAATGGTGTATGCTTGTACTAGGTATGTTAATCTTCATCATGGTTTAGTCAAAACTTGTGAGTCGAGGAGTGTTTTGGGTGGTGAGGTGTAATGCACAGGTTGCCTCAGCCTTTGGTGCACTTGAATTGGGACCCCAGGATTTGGCGTTGTTTGCACCAACAATTACGTTATGGCTCAGGTTGTTTTATGGTGGCAGTGGTTCACGCTTCTATGGATTGCAAGCAAAGCTCCCTTTTGGTGGTCCAACACCGACTCGAGGTAATTTGGGTTTATTATCTGGTTTGGAATATCTTAATTATTTTTAAAGTGTTTAGTTTGATTTTCGTGGCCACCATGGTTGTCTCTCGTTGTAATGGTGGTCGCATTTCCTATGGTTTTGGGGTACTGTGTTTTTCTATGGTTTTTGGGTCTCTCTAGTTTTACTGTTTTGGGGTTTGTGTGACCTAAAAGGAAGGGTGTTAGCTGTTATTAAACACCTGAGATATTCTACATCTACTAGTGTTCAGAGGCTACTACTTGCAGTTCTTTTTCTTTCTAGGGTACCCAAACTTATACTTATTTGTGGGAGTTTGGTCTACTATATGGGCTTGGTCTCTGGGGTCTTCTGAGTTATTCTTATTTGGAACCTATAGGTGCCTTGTTTCCCAAGTGATATATTTTTTATGATTAGTTTTTCTGTGCTAATAACAATTACAGATTAATAAACATGTGCTTTCTTATTTCTTTTTGTGCTGAGGTTTCCGTAGTTGTTGGTGCTTACAAACAGGTAAATTTCCTTAAGTTAAACAAGACATTCATGAACAAAATAGCTTCACAAATGAATAATGAATAGAAATCATGTACAATACATAAAACCATCAAAGATACACATTAACATAGTGTTTTGATGAAGGAGTTCACCTCTCCTCGGCTACATCTCCTTGGTCCAACTTCCATGGCTTTAGCCTCTGTATTAGCTCAATGTGGAAAAAATGCTATTCAAAAAGCTCTATGGCTCTTGATACCTACAATAATGTGTTAATAATGTCCAAATTAGCTAATAACACTTCTTTCTGATCTCAATTTGGTCAAGCATTGAGTAAGTTATGGCTCAAACAATTTTTCCTAGTAAAACCTCCACTAAATCTGGAAAGGCTCTAGTTAAGTCTACCAAGTTTGGTGGCGATTATGGATTTGGTTGCTCTGCCATAATTGCCACTAACTTAATCAACAGATTAGCTAAAACTAATCTTGGATTAATGGCGCACTAATTGCACTTATACTTGGTGCTGACCCATGGACGTGTGGTTGAGGGCGCATTGGGTGGAGGCTGGCCTGCATGGCTGGCTCCCACCACCCCCGCCGTCGGCATTTAATGAAGCTTTAAATATACTGCACTGCTCCTCCTTTCAACGTATGTGGTTGTGGCTTGTAGGTAAGGTATCAGTGTTATGAGGGAGAGGTCATGGGTTCAAACCCACTCTCCCCCATTGCATTACTTTTGCAAGATTATATATGCCACCAAACTTACCATATAATATATGCCACCATAAAAAATTTAAATGCACCTTTCGAATATTTTGATGCATAGTTCGGACTTATTTGATATACAATTAATTATTTAATTATTAATAATTATATATATATATATATATTTTAAAAATTATATATATAACATAAATATTATATATATTATATATATATAATATATATATAATATATATATTATATAATATTTATTTATTTTTTCCCTTGGAAAAAATCGTAATTTTCATTATAACAAGAAAATTACATGTTGTATATGTGTATTTCTTACGCTGTAGAAGAGGCAGAGTGTCTGTCAACACTTAAAAAAGTTCCAGAGTAGCAAAAAAAAAAAAGGTGCCTTGATTTATGCAGGGAGGCATAGATGTTCTAGTTTAGGAAAATTTTAATCAAAATTACTCTTAACAAAGAGTACTTGTCAGTTATGTGTCTAATAATTTAAAAGCATATATGAATATTTATAGATGATAGCTTGTGATAAAAGAACATATACCAGGCTCACTGTGAGCCCTTTAAATTGATGTATCTATGTACAGCTGGTGATAGTACTGATAATGAGTCTTGTCCCTCTGTTCCTGGATCAGCCAGATGCCGGGAGGCCTGTCCGCAGCTTCTTTGGATAAGAAATCGACAGTTGTATTTCGTTCCCTGTAAATGTGATAGCATAGAAAGGAGTAAAAAAAAGTGATAAGTCGAAGTGCCTCGTCCAGGATCTATCTTAGAGAAAAAGCTGAACAAGTTGATTTTTTATTTAGCCAGTCACAGATAACTTTTGAATCACCAAATAACTGAAGATCTCTATAGTGTTTCTTCCAGTGCAAATTGAATGAGAAATTTGGCTAAGGATAGTTCTGCATAGTTGTTTGTGCCTCTTCCCAGGCCCATTTTCAGTTTGAAATAATAGGAGTTCGATAAGTACAGTAAGACACCACCCTCGCAGCCCTGCTCTTGAGCAGAGTCATCAAAGTAAAGCCCAGGGAAGCAGGTGGTTGATGGATTCAGGGACAATGGATCTGGGCCGGTGAATGAATTCCTCATCAGGGATAATGTTGTAATCATGCATAATACGGGCCGAAATGGAAGGTCAGTGGGGCGAAATATTCTGAAAGATGAGGTTGTTGTGAGCTACCTAGAGAGCCCAACAAATAAGGGGGGGAGGGAGATTCCTAGATTTAGGTGGGGCTGCACTAGCCCACCAATTTACCTAGGCCTCATGAAATGACTCACACTGCCATCTGCTTGGGGTTGTTAATAAAGAAGAGGAAAAGCTCCAAAGGTCCTTTACAGCTTGGCATTCCAGAAAAAAGTGATCCACGGTTTCATTATTGCACTTACACAGACAACACCAAAAAGGTCCATGCTGTGTGCACTTAAGGAGGTTATCCCCTGTTGGGGTCTTGTTTTTAAGGATTGACCACATGAGTAGTCGGGTCCTGGGGGGGGGCCTTGAGCTTCCATAAATTTTCCAACCATGGCTCAAGAGCTTGAGGTTTGTATTTTTGTGCTAGAACCAAATAACCCTCCTTAGGAGAGTATTTCCCAGACTTTGCATATGCCCATATTAATTCATATGCCCCTTTGATTTGTGCTTCAGTCAAAGCCGTTGTATAACTTTTCAAGGTTTGTTCCCATTGCAGAGGAATGAGTAGGCTTCGAGCTAATTTCCAGGCTTGTTGAAAAATAGAGGTATGTTCTGGGTCTGCAATTTGGCTGATATGAGTAATGCCCACTTCGCTGAGGTAGAATTTAAGCTCGGGGGGTAGTCTGTGGGAATTTTCGCATCCAATCCAGGGATCCTCCCTGATCCTCACAGCGTTGCCATCTTGTATTCTCCATGTGAGGCCAGATCTAATGATCTCTAGAGATTTTAGCACTGCCTTCCAAATTACTGATATCCCTGATGTGGCTCTTGAGGGTTGTCTAAGCCAGTCCAACACATTTATAGGAGTAATGTATTTGGATGTGGCCACCTTTGTCCATAGGCTATTTGAGGTGATGAGATGCCAACTGAGCTTTGCTGCTAAAGCTGAGGAGAAGTCCTCCAGCTTCTTTATTCCCTAGCCTCCCCATTTTTTTGGAATAGATAGAGCCTCCCATTTGACCCAGGCAAAGATTCTGCCGAGTTGATTGCCTTTCCAGAGAAATTGGCTGCAGAGGGCTTGAATCCTAGCAAGAATGCCTCTCGGAATCCAAGACAGAGCCATCTAGTACACCAGGGTAGCCTCCAGTACTGCTTTAATTAGAGTTAATCTTCCGGCCCTGGATAAGTACTTGTGATACCAAGTATTTAGCCTTTTTTTCTAGTTTTTCTATTAGCCAGACCCAGTCTGCTATTTTCTAGCCCAGGGGTTTGAGCTTGTAGCCTAAATAATGAAGCCCCTCCTCCATTCTTAGAAGGGTGAAGTTGAACCGAAGGAGGGCATAATGAGTCTCATGGGGCGAGCAGTCGGGTGCTGTTAATGTGGACTTGTTGCAGTTTACAATCATTCCAATGACAATTTGAAAAAGGGAGAAAGAGTTCTTCAGAGATGTCAAGTCCCCTATGCAACCATTAAGGAAGATAAAGACATCATCCAAAAATAACAAGTGAGTCAGAATGCATCCATCAGTTATTTTGATTCCTTGAAATCTGCCTTTGGAGTGATCGTCCTTGATGAGCCTGCTAAGACCTTCCATGATAAGCAGAAAAAGCAATGGGGATAAACGGCATCCCTGTCTAAGACCTATTTCTAAGTGAAAGAAGGGGGAATCCACTCAGTTTATTAGCACACTGAAAGGTATATTAGAGATACAACACATAATCCATTTAATGAAGACAAAGGGGAACCCTATATGAGTTAAAAGCATTCTTAAATAGAGCCAGCTTACTCTGTCAAAGGCTTTTGAGAGATCCACCTTAAGTATCATACCTTTCTTTTTCTTAGTCTGAGGGGAGTGCAGAACCTCCTGTGCTATTCCAACCGCCTCGTGGATCTGCCTATCTTAGAGGAAGGAAAACTGCTCTGGTGAGATATGGGAGGATAGAATAGGCTGCATGCGATTGGCTATAATCTTAGCTATGATTTTGTAGATACAATTACACAGAGAAATGGGCTGAAAATCATCCAAAGAGGCTAGGTTGGCGGATTTGGGGATGAGGGCAATAAAAGTGGAGTTGAAGGCTTCAAGCATCTTGCCTTCACCCCTTAAAGCCTCAACAACCTTGAGGAGATTTGGGCCTAAAGTTTCAAAGAAAGCCAGAAAGAACTCCACTGTCCAGCTATCCGGTCCTCAACTCTTGTCTCTCTTAAGGAATTTGAGAGTAGCCTCCAGCTCTCCCATCGAGACTTCCTTTACCAAATCCAATGCCTCCTCTTGATCCACAAAACGGGGGAAGAGTTGAGCTACATGAAAGATTTCCACTAGGGAGACATTGGTGGGAGCTTTGTAAGTCTGCTTGGAGTGAGAAGTTGCCATAGCTGATAGCTAAGGGAATGTGTTTATGGGGATCCCATTCTCATTATTGAGCTGCCATATAGTGTTGACTGCTTTCCTCCCATTTGCAAATTTGTGATAGTATTTCGTGTTCTTATCACCTTCAAGTAGCCAGATTGCCCTGCTTCACAGTCTCCATGTGAGCTTGTCGTTTTGACCAGTTGATGAGAAGACTCCACCCTTATCATTCTCATAATCAACTATCTCAGCTTCAGTCTCCCTGAGGGTTCTATCATCCTGCACTCTCTTATTATGTGCCAAAATTTTAGAGATTTTCTTCAATTCTTTTAGATTAGACACAAATCCCTTTGCAATATTCCCTCTGGCATCAGGGGGTGGGCCTTCGAGAAGTTCTTGACCATGTGAGTATAGGATGCCTCTTTTAGCCAAGAAGAGTTGAATTTGAAAGGACCCTTAGGCTTATCAATAATTCCTCTGGTTTCAAATTAAATAGGCAGATGATCTAATAGTCCTCCTGAGCCAACCCATTGCCTCAGGTTGAGACCTATGCTTAGAAGGCCTTCCTTGAGAAGGAAGCGGTCTAGTCTTCTCGAAAGGCTGGCTTCCCCGACTCTATTATTCCTCTAGGTGGGATATATTTTTGCTAAGTGGATGTCCACCAGGCTGTGCGTTTCCAAAATGTTCTCAAAGAAATCTAATTGGGGGTCAGAATGGGCATGGTGACCCCAGGATTCCATGTGGCCTAATGAGAAATTAAGGTCCCCTCCCAAAATTAGAAGGTCCTTCCGAAAAATCTCAGAGCTCAAAATATTTTCCAAAAACTCAGTCCTATGGTGGCAAGGCACGTATACATTAATGAGCCTGAACTTGGTACCAAGTTCTGCTAAGAAAAGATCTGCCCTCAAACGCCTAGGGCTGCCCCAAGAGTTAATAAGATTGATGGTTTGGGTGTTAAAGCCTAGTGCCATGTTCCTGATCTCCCGGATGCATTAAGGGCCTGAAAAGACTAGCCGAGGAGAATCAAAATGAGCAAACCGAAGATAGCTTCAGAGCTACCCAAGGTTTCTTGCAGGATAATTACATCAACAGGGTCTGCCATGATTAGTATTCAAAAGGCTGGTTTCTTATCGGGCCTAGATAACCCTCCACAGTTGAAAGAGAGGATCTTCATGGGGGGGTTTTTCCAGGGCGTTCAATTCTCTAAGAGCCCTGTGGATAGTGATTTGCCTCCCTGAGGCTACGTCCTCCCTGACTTGTAGTTTAGCTTTGGATAAAGAAGATGGACGACCATGGGGGAGCTTATGAGGGAAAGGTGTCGAGTCAAGACCAATTCCTAACAGGTCTGGGACAATGGTCTTTGTCTTGGAACAAGTTGGGTAATGGGGAGGAGGGAAGTTAGACTCCTGAGCGAGGGAAGGGGGGGGTTCCGAAATGGAGGGAGGGATGAAGGAGATAGAGGGGAGGGGAGAAAGGAGAGGGCAGGTCACAGAGGCAGGGGACTGAGATGAACCTTCATTAATCTTAGAATTAGCAATTGAAGAATGAGAGATACTATTGTAAGGAGCACAATTTTGAGATGAACAGGGAACCGAAGAGCTCTTACTTGAAAGACCCGTAGCCCCGGCAGTTTCCCTTGACCTGGTGAGCAGAGGAGAGGGAGGCTGATACTGTTATTTAGCCTGCTTCTTCGAGGCCTCCTTGGAAGGGGTTTCTTTGACTGCTTCAAAGTGAGCATGTGTCTCCGCTTCTCCTGATGGAGGGGGTTTTTCTTTTGCTTGATGATTCCTTGATGGCATTTCCTTACCTGTCACCCCTGCCTTTTCCTTATTGTTAAGAGGGTAGTCTCGGAAGAGATGGCCAACCTTATGGAATCTTCTGCAATGGAAGGGCACCCCTTCGTACTCCGATATCTGCGCTCTTGATATATTTCTCCATTGAAGAGTAATGTGCTCCTGTAAACCCTCCCTAGTATGAAAATGGACCAAGATTCTTTGTCATCATACCAGTTGACAGATAGGCTTTGTCATGGTCCAAATATGTGCCGAGGGTATTTCCAATGTGCCTAAATACATCCTCGAACTAGTACTGAAGGGGAAAACCTGGTAATCTTACCCAAAGAAGGCCTGCACCCAGGTGTTCGCTCTCTGGATCAAAAAGTGGATTCCATCTATGTAGCAGGCCAAGAGCCTGTTCAATGTGCCATACTGATGAGAGGACCCAGTTTGTGTGTTCAACTCGTGCAAATCTTAGTGAAAACCAACCCTTAACAAAGGTTTGTACAAAGGGGAGGTCAGCTAGATGATGGCCCCATACTTTAGCCGCCCACTACTTCAACCTGGCTGCTGTGTAATTTCTTCCTCATACTCTGCCTACCAAAACCCTGTCTGCTATTTCCATTGTGTCTCCCAATTGGATGTCCTCTCCCAAATAAAGGAATGCTTCTTTTTCTTTAGATCTCATGCACCTCGACTTCTTATTTGGTCAGAGCCCTACCTCAAAATGGGCTTGTGGGGGACCTATCGAAGGTGGGGCTGTGGGAGGGTTAGGGTTTGAAGGCACCGAGGAATGCCCCATTGGGAAAGATCCATAGTTTGGTAGAATTAGACTAAAGTTGCCTGAAGGGGGAGCCATGGAGATTATGGCCACAGGGATCCCTGGTGAGAGAACAAGGGGAGCCGAAGAGGGATTGTTAGAGCTTGCTGGTGGGCGGGAAAGAAGCAAAGCCTATAGATGAGCCAACAAGAGTGGTTCCTTCGAAGCTAAACACAAGGGTTTGGGTTATCGGCGGCTCTGGAGTAGATGAGAAAGGCAGCTAGGAGGGGTTGAGCACTAGATGAGTGGCAACCAAACTCGAGGGTCTAGAGAAATAGGGCAACATCTCTATCTTGTTCGTAAGCTCATTGTTGTACTAATGTAGGACTGACGAGTTTTCATGTGGAGTTGTCCAGATGGGAGTGCCCTCTAAACGGTCCTCCGAATAATCTACTAAATCCTCCATAACCACTCCGAAAAACCCGCGCCAACTGCTGTCTCAAAAAATTCTGTGCCCATCACTGTTGAGGCTGGGAAGCAGGTGGAATGAAATGGAAGAGGGATCTTGGAATATGCCTACATGTGACAGAAGAATGGTAGAAAAGGAACGGGGGTGGCCGTATGGTGACAACGCCTCGAGGACTGCACCGTTTCCAGGTCACAGGGATAATAGCTTCAAACTTCAGGTAATCGGCTACAGAAAAACCCTAACCCTCGTCGGGTCGCTTCCTTTGTCATGTCATTTTTTCCTTCACCCTATAATAATATTTAGTTAAATAAAACAAATCGAATTCCACCTTAGAGGCAAATTAGGCAATTTCCCTTGCACATAACTACATTAGCAAATCCAGAGGTGACACTTGTCACAACCCCATTGGGTGAAAACTGAAGAAGATTCTCTGTGCTCACTGGACTGCCATGTCATCATTCTGTCCCATTCTGCAATTTTTTTAGCTATTTAGGAAAAATCAACAGCATACCTTTTCTCCTTTATCGGGACTCCATTTTCAACGAATAGAATTGCATTGCGATCATCTTGACGGGACAGATTCAACCATATAGTTTTTGAGCTAATATAAGAACTTTTAATTTTGAGTTAAATACTGAGCACCCGATTATTCCTCCCCACTAGAAGCCTTTTGGACCCCAAAAGATACTATTACCTGACAAGTAGATGAGGGTACAACACCTTCACCTTTCCAAGCTTGATCCAATTGGATTTTGATGAATTTGTTTTCTTGAGCTCCTCTCTAAGGAAATCAATATTTACATGCCTTGAGGACCACGTTCTATACCTGTACTTGTCTTTTCCTTTTTCAAGTTGATCATTCACTATTTATTGCACCATTTTCAGTCGTTCATAAAAACTCATGGTTTTGTCCATGTCACCATCAAAAGAAACATCGTTCTTACCATGACAAAATAACAAAATATAATGCAAATGGATGACAAATTTCACTACTTGGGTTACATGACTTAGGCCCGATTGTATATCTTGAAAGTATTAAATTTTATGAACATAACTTTCATGTAAAACATAGTGACGCTTGAATACAATAGTTACATAACCAATAGGCCTAAAAGGCATAACAATGAACTTGCTTCTTATACCTCTTTTGTACCTTTGAACCAAGTGAAATTTTTGACAAGTATCCATCCAATAAAAGTACATAGATTGCCGTAACTTAATATTTTACCCATGGAAATCTTTTGAATGAAATACAATGGTGAAATTGCTTGCATAAACCTGAAACTCAAATGAATCTTTCAAGTTTGAAAGAGCATAAAAAAGAATTGAACTGATCTTTTGGTTTGAAGCAACACATGCCTCTTGCTGTTTGCCTCCCCCCTAGAAGACTTTGCACACACATGACAATGTATGCCAAGGAGCTTCAAAAGAAGAAATGTCAACAAAAACTCTCCTCCAACATTTGGCTGCTCCTTACAAACCTCTTATCAAGATGACTATCTTGGGCATTGACCAATCAACAATGGCATCCAACTTGGAGAGGCTTCCCTTCAACTTACCTCTACCAATATCATGGCCCAAATGCATCAAGGAAGTTAAACCCAACTTGCTTTTTATATCTTCAAAACATCAAACAATTTTCCTTCATCTAAATGACATGTGCATAAGAAAACTTTCTAAACATGTTTATGTCACCCAATTGGACAGTTTCTTCAAGAAATGACTCTTTTTTGCCACAATTCAAATTCACGTATGTAATAGAAGTGCTACAAAGAACATACAACATTAAAAGCCGTACAAACCATTCTTGTTTGGTGTTATGTATATTCTTGCACTCACCTATTTTTACAACTTTGCTTTGGCAAAAACTACTCCTTTTGTCCTCTTTCTTGAAATACTTACCATTCTTCTTTGGCACCATAACCATCGGTGCACAACATGGTGTAAGGGATGATTGCATGAGCTCATTGTTCAAAAAACTTTTGCATTGCATTGGTGTCTCTACACTTTGCAATTTTTTCAACCCTTGGATGCTAATATCACAAAGAGAAACCTCTTGCCGCAAAGATATTTCATGTGAAGTTTCTTTCTCCTTGAAGGATGATTCGTTCACAACTTGAAATACTTCATTACTCTGGTGAATTGAACCAATCAAATCAGAATTGAAACTTGCATTAAATGCAACAACATTTTCATAAGCAATATCATCATTTGGCTTGAACATGAGAAGTACTAAACTTTTTCTTGAATTCACTAGTCTTTTTTCCTCCCCTGCATTAACTAAAGAAATGTTCAACCTTTTGTGGTGGTCTCTCACTATGTACACCACACCATCCTTGAACAAGTGATACTTGTTTTCATGGTGGTAAAAGTGTTATGAAACCAGCTCAAGAAAAGACAGAAAAGATAGATCAACGCCTTAGAATTCAGCCTCTTCGAGGGGGCAACCTCCTTTACATTACACAAATGAACAATTCTTGGATGATACAAATGAAAAGACCTCCTTTCTATATATAGGAGTCTAAGGGGTCATAACATAATTAGAGCCGACATAACAATAAAATGTAAGGGCACAATAATAACAATAGTGGGCTTCTATGGGGCACAATAGTCACAATATGGGCACTACATGGGTACATCAATATAATAAGGGGGTTGTACTAATAACAATAAGGGGTTACACTAGTAGTATAGGAGCCTAACACTGTAGCACCTTATCAATATAGTCGAACCTATCCTCAAAGCTGAAAGTCATTATGAATCCTTCACGCAGAATATCCCATTCACCTATACCATGGCAAAGCTTCGTTTCTAAGTACCAGTTCATCTGGATGACATCCAGGGTGTGACGGAACAAGTGCACCAATTTAGGTTGGGGCCTTCGTTCCATAAGCCTGAGTCCATTTGGCCAACTACGCGCATGGATCATCCTTCCCACCATACTTGTCTGTCATACGTACCTTCGGCTTCCCAAAGCGTGTTCTCATCATCCTCCTACATTCACGCCAATCATCAAAGCTACCTTTGTGTGTACCCCACCACCTTTCGGGCGTAGCGCGTAGTGCCCAATCCAAAGCCTAGAAGCATTGCTTCTTTGGTACCTCCCTCTCAAATGCGTCCAAGAATATATCTACATCATTCTGGCCATCATAAGTGGGAAAATTTCTTACTTCTGACGACACACAACATAGCGACCGGGTCATCATGTTATAGCTCAGTGTGGTTACTTCATGTAACCGATTTTTCCAGCTCTCTAATTCTTCATCAGAATTCGAGGTGCAAGAACTTTCGCGATCCCATGTAATTCATCCATCCGCTGTTAGATTCACCCAATCTTGGTCTCGCGATGTTATCTTATAGATATAATCTAGATCACCATCGCTCTCATAACTGCAGACTGGTTTAGTATAGTGCGATCCTTCAGTAGGATCTAGGGGTACTATTATGCGAAGCGATTTCTTCTCAAATATCATCTTTCGCTTCTTTAGGTTGATTACCCCGTTCATATTAGTAGCCTAATCAATGATAAGGAGCACAGGGTAGGGGTTGCTATCATCCACAATTTTTATTACTTCAAAGTCAGCCAGCGCACTCGCGCCTTCAATATCTATAGTCACCCCTTGTAGCCGTCCCATGGGGATGATATTTTGTTGATTTTCCATCCTTAACTGAATCGCAGACCACTGCAACGTAGGTCATCCCATTCGTTCCCAAGTCTGCTTTGGTAGGACGTTCACGTCTGACTCGAGATCTAGCATAACCTGATCCATTTTGTACTCTCCTATCCGTGCGGTCAGCCTCATCTCTCATCCTGTTCTTTTTTTTATGCTTACTAATCTTTCATACCACGCGTGGTTCACCCGGAGTGTTTCCGACGCATCTATTTATAAGCTCCTGTAATCCCTTCACAACCTTGCTATCACATAGCAACTTCATGTAGGTTTCTAGAAAGGTTGTAAGCATAGAAAGGTCCATTTCTGATTAGGCTTATCCTTGCTCCCAGAGGTGGAGACCTCAACGAAGCTCTTCTTTGCTTCCATGAATGTTTCGCATGCATGCTCCAAATCAAATTCAACTTCCTTCGCCAGAGCTTTGCAAACCCATGCGCTGTCTTCAGGTTGTTTCCCCTTATCATCTCTTGTTGCAATTCCACTTTGGAGTACTATATTCACATTCGGATCCTCTTCACGAGGCTCATACCTCATCATCTACAGGTTTTGATTTGGCTGAGGTGGTAGCGCCACTTTGTCACGTATCCTTGCTATCAACATAGAACAATCTTCTATCTCATGATCGAACTGAGTGCAATATTTGCACGATAGACGCATTGGGTTAGTGCAATCGTGGGCATAGTGTCCTGGTCCTTCGTAATTGTATCAAATTAGCTGTCCCTGACCTCTTCCAGGTCCTCCTCTGCCTTAGCCTCATCTGGGCCCTTGAAATCCTGTTCATGCCATCCCTGCTCTTTGGTAAGGTGGTTGAATTTATGCCTGAACCCTATAGGAAGGTGTTCTATCCATCATTAATTCATAGCTTCTGTAGTTGCGCTCATCATGCCCTACCGACCTACAAAAGTTGCAGAACAATTGTTGTGGCGTTTGTACAAAATTCTGTAGCAAATGACAGTTATCCGTCATCTATTTTCCTGCTACCTGACATATAGTGTACCACAATGCAGGTCTCGTGCTTGGTCCTGCTTGAGCTTCTAGCCTCAAAGGCATCAGTCCTTCCCCTGTAATATAGTTTGCAAAGACAGAGTAATGGTCTTTTTCATGCCCCTGACCTTTACATTTCAGGCACCATACCTCTTTGCGCACCTCCAGCCGAACTGTCCTATCTTACTTCAATCTTTGCATTTCCATGCAAAGGTTTTGCAACTGCACATGGATCTGCTGAACCCCCAGATTCAGATCCTGCATCGGTGTTTCATGAAGTCTCATTGCAATCTCCAAGGCGTCTGCCTGAGTCGTTATCTTCTGTTGTGACAACGCAACCCTTAGGTGTGGCAAAGCAAAGCCATGAACCGCTTGCGGTGTTGTCCATCTGTTAAGTTCATATTAGCTTCACAGGTTTTACAGTTCAACCTCTAATCTAATTCCCACGGTGTCTCACCCAATTTCATCATGATTTCCTTGAACCCCACAATCGACTGTGCCTCATATTTGGGCCTACTGAACTCTTTATTCAACGCAGTCTAGATGTCCGCCACTCCAACATTTGGGTTATCATTGGAGTACTTGATGTACCAAGTTAGTGCACAATCCTGCAGAGCACTAACCAGTGTTGCCTTCTACATGTTATCATCTATAATGCCTTGAGATTCCCATACAACTTTCACGACAAACCAGAACTAGTCCGGGTCCTCATTTCCGAAGCCTTTAAACAAAGGCATCGTTACTGAATGTGCCATACTGAACTTTGGTGGTATGGGTGAAGTCGCAGGTGATGGTGGTGAAGTTGGAGGTGGCAGTTGCGGGAATCCTTGACTTATTAGCTAAATAGAACTTCGCAGAGAAGCTTGCGCTATTCCCTCTCCATCACCCAATGGAGCTGATATCAATGGACTATATTCGAGACCCTTTTTTCCTTCATTCATGTAAGTTTTTCCGCTTCACGTAGCTTCGAAAATCAAGGTAGCTGCATAAACCATTTTTCACACAATAACATCTTATTCCAGGTATTCAAAGACTTCAAGTACTTACCTCACAAACCTTTGAAAAAACACTGCTTCGCCTCGCTATAGATGATTGAGGTATCGACCACGAATTCAGTCACAAATCCTCCTATGATGCGATCGAGCCAATGATTGACAACACGCGCTATCTTATCCTCAGAGGCTTCCAATCTTCGTACTAAATCCAGGGTCTAGACAATAGGACCGTCAAGTCTCCACCTTCCTTGGCTATCTGCTAGCTTCACGATCCACTCGTATAGCTCAATCGGAAAGGAACAAAAAAATATCTTGTGGATCTCTGTGTATAGGTACATGTCCAGCCGCTATTCCTTTGTTAGTCGCAGATTTCTGTTCTCTTGTGCCACGAATTCGTGGATCTTCCTATCCAACCAGTCTCTGATCTCTTTCTTAGTTGGTTTCTAGTGATACGACATCACACATCTCTTATGCAGATTTTGGTCCTAGCAACGAAACCATTTGTTGGCTTGGTGGGGCCTGACCCAGGTTCAATGTTAGTTAGCCAAACAAGTCCCTACACTATTGGCCCTTTCGGCATCAGCCCGTAGAGCACCTATAGAAGTCTCACCCGAAGTAGTATGGGGGGATGCTGGAACCAAGTTTCCGCACCCTGAGATGGTCATGATGTTGGATTTCAAGCCTCTGTGGAAGTTTTTTGTAGCTTCATGATCTAGATTATCCACAGTTTCAAGTTCATTCTGCCGACGTTTCAAACCCCAAAGGGGGTCCATCATCAGGACAAATCAGAAAGATAGAAAAATGATGAAGAAATATTATTGAGAGAAAGAGCTAAGCGTCTGGATATAAATAAACGAATAACCCTAATATAAGGGCCGACACATGATTTCTTAAAATTTTTTTATTTAAATTTTTTTTGTTTATTATTATTATATTCTTTTTAATTATATTTAATTGTTAATTATAAGGACAGGTTCACTAACCCTAATTTAGCTATTATTTATTTAAGTGATAATTTTAATCCATAAATTATTTATTTGATAAATTCAATTCATTAAATGTTTTTAAGATTTAATTTCAATTCATAAATATTTTTTAATTTTATTTTATATTTAATTAATATAAATTTTTTTATATCATTTTTAAGCATTCTTTAATAAATCCACAATCAATTAACAGTTACTTTAATTAATCAATTAATTAATTTAGCAATTAATCAATTAATTTAGCCAATTAATCATTAATTAATTAATTAATATCTAATTTATTTAATATTTTATTAAAATAATAAATATTTTATATATATTTAATAAATTTTTTACTTCATTTATAACCAACTATCATAGATTAATTAATTAACCAGTTACTTAATTAGCTTTCTCATTTTAAATTAAATAATAGAAATATTTTTTTAATTAATTAATTATTTTTTTTATAGAATTTCATTTTAATTTATTAAGGCTCTAATTTTTAATTAATTAAAATATTATTTTATTTATTTTATTTTATTTTTTATATTGATTAATATTTATTTAATTTTTTTATATAATTAATTAATTTAATTAAAATACTTCTAAAAAACCCTAAATGATTCTCATTTTATTTTACTTTTATTTTATTTTATGATCAGAGTAATTCACCTAGTTATTACTAACCTATATGATTAATCACATTTTATTTTTCTATTAATTTTTATTTATACTTTTTTATTGATTTAATTGTAAAGAATGTAAAGAATTAAGTCATTAATTTAATTTAATTAATATAATTAATTAAATTAACTTAAATTAAATAATTTGCATTAATTAATTAATTTAATGGCTTTGTCAGACTAGCTCTTTATTCCGCCATTCAGTACCTCTGCGAAGGGGTATGATTGACCTTCGTGTAGCCCTAACCTACTATTTAGGTACTTTCACGCTGCTAGGGTAGCGCGTTGTGCAGATTCCCAAACTAGCTTAAGTATCTCACTTATCTTATTAAACGATCACAGTTAGCACCGCGTAAACATATGTTCTTACTTGCGTTCAATTAGCCAACGTAGTTACATACATTCACACATCACATAAGAATTATAAATGAAATTCATACACAATATGACAAGTTGCATTAATAGGAAACAAAGATGCAAAATTTGTAGAATGCTTCTCTTTATTGATATCTCTAGATGATTACAGACTCTATCTGTCCTGCGCACATAAGTGTAGGGGTCCGCGCACTCAGCTGTAGACTTCTACCCTAGGCCTCTGCGCTCTCAGCTGCAGAGCCTCTACCTACGCTAAGCCCCGAAACTTAGACTTCTCTCCTTATCCTCAAGACTTCATACTTCTTAGAACTTATTGATGACTCCCTAGAGCTTACTTACTTAGCTCTTTTTATATAATCCCATGGTCCATGGACCATGGGTAGATCTTTACAGCTGACTTTACTTTACAAAATTAAGGGTGGACAACCCTTTATGACTCATGACACCTTCACTCTCCGCCACCACAAAATGCGGAGACTTTACAACTTTATTACAAAATTGGACCCAAAACATGGACTTTTAACCCCAAAACTGTCCTTGGGGGATCCCGTTCCCAAAATCCCTGTTTATCAACATTAACTGAAAGGAAGCACCAATTCCCTATTTATCAACACCAACTCCTTGTTTCACAAGCACCTACCTGCGCAACCTTTCATATCCCTCTTTCATAAAATTTCATACTCAAATCAAGAGGCCTCTTTGTCATATATTCATAAATAAATTCCTAGTTATAAGATTTGTTTTCAGTTCAATCACTTACTCATGCTCAATCAGAGATTACGCATTCACATGCTCACTGAAATTGTTCACATACCATCTCACACACTTCCCTTCCATGCATTTCTCCAATGTTGTTGCTACATATAAAAAATTAGATATTTTTCTCAACTGATTTTATATTTCAAAGTTTAACTAGTTCCATTTCAGTTCAATTCTTTACATTACTTATTGTTTACTTTTGTTCGATAAGTTAAACACTTTGATTCTCTTCTCTAACTGTACTCTCTGATTAATATTCAAGATTTATTCCCTGTTAACTCTTGAACTCAGTTGAACTGATGTTTTGTTTTACATGCCAATTTGTCCTTTTGTATGTTTTGATTTTGGCACTGAACACCAAGTTTAGAACACCAAATTTTTGAACACCAAAATTAGAACTCATGTGTAGAGCACCAAATTTATCATTGAAGAACACCAAATTCATAATGCTAAGTTTCATATGCTAGATGATCCAAAAATACATAAGCTATATTTTAATTATTTAGAATATAATAGTCAATTATCTAGAATATTTAATTAGATATTGGAGACATTTTAGAATAGCTAATTGTTGAAAAATATATGACATCTAGAAAGGTGTCGTTTCTTAGGAAATAATTTAGGAAAATAATTAAGAGTGTTGTTATGAGAGAATTAAATTTAAATAGACACTTGTAAATGAAATAAGTGATCCGTAACAAATTTAGTTTAGGATATTAACTTATTTAAAGCTTATTTCTCTTCTTGCAAGAGTGTTGAATGATTGTGTGTAAACTCCCACAGATTTTATGGAATTTTCTTTTCATTATTAATAAAATTTGTGTTTGAGGACACTTATGCTATTATTGTGGTATCAGAGCTCCAATGATGCAGATGATGTGAAGAGGAGATTCCAGCTATACAGGGTTTTGGAAAACTCCATTAAATTTTCAAGTGATTGAATGGTATGAAAATTCCTAATTTCATAAGGAAAACAAATCTTATTGTTTGAAAGAGTTACAGTTTCATTTTTTGTATTAACAATTATTAATAAAAAAAGAGGGGTGTTTTTCTATGCCAGTATTGAGACCATTCATTATTATTATTGTATTGTTTATTAAGCGTGGTTCGTCATCCACTTTTCGTCCATATTTCTGGTTTATCTAAGTCTCTGCAAGCACCATCATGGTTCCAGAAGCATCTTGTCCTCCATAGAAAGTAGCATGCGTAAACTTCCATCTGCCATTGTGCCTGCCATAGTTCCTGTGAGTAGCAACCAACCTATTAGCGAAGACCAACGCGAATGCTACTAGAACACAACGAACTGTCAACATTGTTAGACTTCAGATCACAATGTCATTGCGAAACGAAGAGTTTAATTGCAACGAAGTGAAATGATGGTTGCAGTGACCTACCTTTGATGTCATTGGAAATAACAAAACTGAAACGGTGGCCTGAACGAGCTGCTACTGAAGAACATTTTTAATTACAATGGGAAGAGACAAATCAACTAAGGTCAAAGGAGCAATTATACAAAACGCAGTTGCAGAATCTGCTACAAGCACTGCGGCTATATGTTTGTGGATCAGTGCATATGCAGTAAGCAATTGTATGGTCAAGTTTCTGTGAAAAAATTAGTTTCCAGCAATCCCTCTCAGTGTAAGGCACGAATGACACCAAGAACAATACCATATCCAGTTATTGTAAGGCTTCCCAGTTTCTTAGCTTCAACTCCGTATGTCTATTTCTAGATTGAAACGTATGATCTAAAGTCTTTTTGTGGGGCACACAACCGTCTTATTTATTGAATGTATATACTATGAATGTATAGATGTCAATTTTTTATTTTGGCTCATAGGGTTCAAGGTTGATAACCTTCAATCGCTGCATAAAGAGCGTAAAATTATTATCAAGCAACAAAATTCGCCCCATTTGAACCAATTGTTGCTGTCAACATAAAAAAATATAAATCAATAACTCAACTGCCTGGAATCTCGCCATCTCTAGAAGAAACAATGAGGAAATGTAGTGGAGAACCTAGAAATTCAGGCATATATATTGGTAGTTGTTGAAGTCACCGGAGGACCTGACATTCCATTCCATCATGGAAGAGAACCAACGGAAAAGGATGCGTTGCTCATGGAACTTTGTGTTAATATTCTTTTCTCTTACCGATTATGAGGAATGTTAAAAAGGTAACTTTAAGAGCTCACATTTGTGAAAGGAGTATTAAGGTGTGTTTTTATTTTGAATTTTGTAATTTGAAGTAATAAGGTGTGAGTTTTTTAACTTTGGAGTGATAAGGTGTCACTATGTGATTTTGTGATTTTGTAGTTACTTTTGTAAAATTTTATAATATTTGGAGTAATAAAGTATAAAATTTTGTAATAAGGTGTAGTTTTTATTTTTTATTTTTATTTTTGGGTGATAAAATTGTAACTCGAAGTAATGTCGTTACTTTGGGGGGAGGGGGGTGGGATGTTTGAAAAGTTAACTAGCTACAATCATAGAAGTCAATTTTCAAGAGCATTGTAAAAAGTCAAATTCCGAAAGTTCCTTGTAAAATTTCAGAGAAGTTGGCTAGAGCCAAGTGAAAAGATCAATCAATTTTCTTTCCAAATGAAAATACGAGAGTCAAGACCAAGCCCCAATAGATTGTTTTTTGTGTGTGGTACTGCGCATAGTGTGTTGTCCATCTTATTTTTGTGGTGCATGATCCATCTTGGTGCATACATTTACATTTACAATGTCCAAGTTGGTAAATTTATTTTTTAAATCTGACAAACTTGAAGGCTCAAAGAATTATAAGACATGGAAAAGGCACATAGAAAGCACTTTGATTTACAATGAAATTTGACAAGATATATGTGATGGTGATGTTAAACCAAATAAACCTAAATATGCAACCTTACTAGCTAAATGGGAGATCAAAAATGCCAAAGAATTAGCATTAATCAAATCTTCAGTTAATGATGAAACATATTTTCACATTGAAAATGCTTTTGATGCATGGTTTGCCTTAATAACATTTAAAGATTTATTCGATTCACAACTTGAATCTAATAAAGTTCATCTTCAATTGAAGTTACTCCAACAGAAATTGACAGAAGGGAGATATACTTGAATACATTTCCAGAGTTAAGAACATTAAGTAGGAAATAGTAAACGTTGGATTTCAACAACTAGATGATAGTTTCATGACTACTATTTTTATTGTCGGTTTGCATTCTTCATATACATATTTATTGGAAACTTTAAAGGTAAATGGAAAGCTAGAGAAGTTAAAATTAGATGAATTAAGTAAAGTGCTAGCTCAACGTGATAAAACTTTTGGAAAGAAGAAACAAATCAGGGAAGATGTCTTCTTTACAAAAGCTAGCACTAGTAAATCTCCAACTGAAAGTTCTGGAGGTAGAGGAAGAGTGAACATTAATGAAAATTAAGGAGCACATAGAGGACAAGGTCATGGTAGAAGTCAAGGCAGAGGCAACAACTTCAGTAGAGGCAACAATTCTATCTGAAGCAACATTCAAGGCAGAGGAAACAATCAAGGCAGAGGAAACAATAAATGAAGACGACAAATTCAAGGCAGAGGACAAAATCAAGGCAGAGGACAAAGCAGAGGTAGAGGACAAAGTCAAGCTATAGGCAAATATTTCAATCAAGTTGTTTGTAGAAGATGTAACAAGGTTGGTTATTACGCTGAAGATTGTTGTACTTCTATTGAAAAAATTCCAAAGTTTCAACAATATATGACACAATTTGCTAATGATCAAGAAGATGTTGGTTTATAATATGTCTTTACTACACGTCAAAGTTCAGAATCAAAAACATTACAGGTCTCCACATATCTTAAAAGTGATTATGAAGATGCTTGGATCTTAGATACATGGGCAACACAACATATGAATTTTTGACGTGACTTCTTTTGGACTTTTCAATAATGCCATCTTAATTAAATCTCTCTTGCCGATGAAACAAGACACAATCCTTGTGGAAAAGGAGTAGTAAAAGTTTCTCTTGCTGGCATTGGAGGAAAATTAATTTCAAATATTTGGTATGTACCAACTTTCAAGAATAATTTGTTGTCATTAGTCACGATTCAACAAGCAGGACATTAGGTTATTATGGAGGCCGTCTTAGTAAAAATCAACTCCATCAAACAGAAGATGAAGACAGTCATGACATGATATGAATAGGGAAAACTTCTAAGGATGAAAGGAACAATCATTCCATGAAATTCTGATTTTGTAGGAGCAACAAGTACAAATATTTCACCAATAAGGTTGTGGCATGTTAGATATGGGAATTTAAACTTTGAAAGTCTCTCTCAACTTCAAAAATAGGGAATGGTTAAAGGAATTCCAACTTTTAAGAAAGAAAATGAAAAACGTGAAGCTTTCATTTATGGGAAACAAAGTCGACAGACTTTTCCAAAAAGTTCATGGCATGCAAACAAGCGTTTGCAATTGGTTCACAGTGACATTTGTGGACCCCTATAGACTTCTCTAGGAGGTTGTAGATACTTTTTACTCTTCATTGATGATTTTAGTAGAATGAATTGGGTTTATTTTTTGAAGCAAAAGTTAGAAGCATTCAAAAAGTTTAAAACTTTTCTCCAACTTGTTGAGAATGAAGTTAAAGAGAAGATTGACACTACCAGGATAAACAATGGAGGGGAATTCACTTCCAATGAATTCGAAACTTATTGCAGGGACAATGGTATCAAAATGCAACTTACAAATGTCTACACTCCACAAAAAAATGAAGTAGCAGAGAGAATGAACCGCACCTTGTTAGGGATGGAAAGATCCATGCTAACTTTTAAAAATTTAAGTCCTTTGTATTGGGCACATCAATACATACAACAACTTATTTAAGGAACATGTATCCTACTACTTATTTGAATGAAATTACACCATATGAAACATGGTTTGGTTTTAAATATCGATTCAAACATCTTAGAGTTTTTGGTTCATAGTGTTATGCCTTAGTTCCAAAAGAAAAATGAACTAAGCTTGATTCACGAAGTTTGAAGTGCACATTGATTGGGTATTCCAATGAAAAGAAGGGATATCGTCTTCTGTCCAATGGAAACTTTATTGTCATATTTGATGAAACATAAAGCAAGTGTGCCATAGAAATAGAAAGTATTCTATAGAAATTGGAAACTAAGGGAGATAAAAAGAAAAGAAAAATGCAAAATCAACGAAGTACACAACATTGGTATGAAATTGAATTGCCTTCATTAGAAAATGGTTCATCCAACTCATCTACTTCATCTTCACCATCTAGATCTTCTAACAATTAATCTGAATCTCCTAGTAGTAGCTCAGCTAAAAGTGACTCTCCACCCCCTGAATCTTTAGATGATCAAAGAACATCTATTTATATCATTTCACTTTATAATGATGTTGATTATTCAGATCCACATACAAGTGCACATCAATAGCCAAAATGGGTTGTTCAACTTTTAAAGGATGTCAGGCTAGATGAACAAAACAAAATAGGACAAATTTCACAAAGAAATGAAGAAATTTTTTCCTTAATAACAAATGATTTTTCTGAGCCCTCCACATATAAAGACGCAGTAAAACAAATAGAATGGGAAAAGGAAATGGTTGAAGAATACAAGATAGGGATGGAAAACAACACTTGGAAACTTGCTGACTGTCCCAACAATGTGACACCCACCGAATGCAAATGGGTTTACAAAATTAAGTATAAGCCAAATTGAGACATTGATAAGTACAAAGCAAGGCTTGTTTCTAAGGATTTTGCACAGTAGGAAGGCATCGACTACGAGGAAACATTTGCACCTATAATAAAATGGAACACCGTCAAATTAACACTTGCATTAACAACTAAAAAAGGATGGAAAGTTCATCAGATGGATGTTAAAAGTGCCTTCCTCAATGGAGATTTGTAGGAAGAAGTATATATGACACAACCTCTAGGTTTTGAGATTGAAGGGAAAGAACACAAAGTACACAAAATGATCAAGGCTTTATACGAATTGAAAGAATCTCCACAAGCTTGGTATGCCAAAATGGACGAGTACCTTCGTAAAGTTGGCTTTAAGAGAAGTGAAACTGATGATACTTTATATGTATGCCAACAAGGTAAAAATATGGTGATTCTTGTTATGTATGTGGATAACTTGATCATTACTGGGAACAATAATGATCATATTTTGTAGGTAAAGAAGGAGTTGCAAACTAGTTATAAAATGAATGATTTTGGATTACTTCACTACTTCCTTGGAGTTGAGGTATTCCAACATCCAAACCATATTTTCACTTGTCAAAGAAAGTATGCATCTGAACTTCTTCAAATATCTGGAATGCAATATTGCATGCCCGTTCTCACCCTAATGGAACAAAACTTGAAACTTTTAAAATTTGAAGGGGGGGATTGGTGAACAATACTACTTCTAGATAGTTGATTGGAAACTTGATCTATTGGATAACCACTCATCTAGACTTATCTTATGCAGTTAATATTCTATCACGCTTTATGCATGAACCAAGGGATAGCCACTAGAATGCAACAAAAAAGGTCCTTAGATATATCCAAGGCATGAAATATTTCGGTCTTCTTTACAAAAAGACTAAGAAATTTATGCTTGGTGGATATTTGTATGTAGATTTTGCTGGAAGTATTGATGATCGAGCATCAACCTCAAGTTATTTGATGAACATGGGGAGAACTACAGTCTCTTGGAGTTGCAAGAAGCAAGCTACAGTGGCCACTTCTTCGGCAAAAGAAAAATATGTATTAGCATGGTAAGAAACATGTGAAATTGTTTGGTTGCGTAGAGTTTTACAAGACTTGGGCATTCCTCAAGCAAAAGCCACATATTTATTCATCGAAAACCAGTCAGCCATAAAGCTTGCCAAAATTCCAGTTTTTCATTCCAAAACAAAGCATGTGGACACAAAGTATCATTACTTCAGAACACTCATTACAAAGGATGTCATCAAGCCAATATATTGTCCTTTAGAAGAGCAGATCTCAGGTGTTTTCACAAAACCACTTGGCACAATCAAATTTACTAAGTTCAGGAATGGACTTGGTATTTGTTGTAATGTACCTTTGGATCAAAGGGGGGAATGTTATATGATCCAAAAATAAATAAACTATAGTTTAATTATTTAGAATATAATATTCAATTATCTAGAATATTTAATTAGATATTAGAGACATTTTAGAATAGCTAATTGTTGTAAAATATATGACATCTAGAAAGGTGTCGTTTCATAGGAACTAATTTAGGAAAATAGTTAGGAGTGTTGGTATGAGAGCAATAAATGTAAATGAACACTTGTAAATGAAACAAGGCTGCATAGCTAGCGTTCCCTGCCGCTTAGTTTAATTATTGAATTTTGAAAGACATGAACCAACTCCCACATTTGAATAAGGGCTACAAAGTAGCTACTTTCACTTAGTTTAAATATAGTTAAATTAAAGTAAAAACAATAAAAACAAACAAATGTATATTAATAAAAGTTACAATTACAATAGAAAGATAATTCATGATTGCATTATCTTTGGCGAGGCAAAGATAATAAGAACTCTATTTATAGATGGTTTTTTTATAAACTTTATTATCATATTTGTTTATTTTAATCTATTATTTGTATAGATTTGTATGGAAAATTTATTTTTTCGACAAAAGGTACAACTACCTTTTGGAAAATGCTCTCATGGGAAAAAAACGGATGTGTGGTGTTAGATTAAAATATAGTTAGATTTACTTAGTTTAAATATCGTTAAATTAAAATATATGTTAAAAGAGTGGTGGAAAATTGGGTCTACCTAGCCAAATGTGAGACAAATATCATCTAGTTCGTGACTAAGGGATCTTGAAGTACTCCAACAAATACATGATTTTGACTTAATCTTTCCAACTTCAAGGGAATGTGTATACATGGTTTTATTATATTAATTAATTAGATAAATATTGCTTAGATAGTGGTTAAATAAAGTTTAAATGTTAAATAATTGAATGCTTTGGATTTAAAAACTATTCTATAATGCTATTCCACATTACACATTGATCAAGGCTAGGTTATGATGTACACACTAGATTATAATTCAAATCAATGGAATAAGGCTCTCCTTTCAAATTCTAGTTGATCGTTATGATATCTTTAATTTTGTTGTTTATATATTCTATTAAATGACCATTCTTTGATTGGATAAGTTATTTCACCTATTGGTTAGAATGACATTATTAGAGATAATGGTTATTTGGTATGGTGATCAATGGTCTATAATATTGATTGTTTGCTAAGGATGCATTTTAGGATGGACATTTATCATGTTAGCTATATTAATTAAATCCATAAACAACCATTGATGGTTGGGTATAATGCGGGTGAAACATCTCCCATCAAGGCCATTGAAAATGCTAGCACCTAGATAACAATGAACCTCTTATTGGACATCGATTTATATCTAAGCCTCAAATTGATAAAAAAAATGGTTTCATCATGGGATATTATCATGAAGTTTGTATGGTTTTGGAAGTATTATTTTCGTGTTAACCTAGCACTTGTGGAGCATAATTAGTTTAGAAAAATAAACCTATTTTTGAGTCAATATGCTTGTTATCACTCAGGTTGTTTCCTTTGACTCCTAAGGGAATACGACCGAGGTAACCACAAACCAAGCTTTTGACTACAGGTCCTAGCCTACCAACAGTCAGAGAGGGCTCTCTCTTTGGGAATTTAGCTTTGTTTAAGGGATGATTTTAGGCTAGATATGAAGCACATGGGTTTTGTTTGAGTTTGGTGGGATGGTTGATCTATTCAGGCAGAGTTGGCATGCATAATGTAAGAAGTTCAAACCATTGGGCATGAAGTCCATGAATGTGAACTGATGGATGTGTTTTCTTTGGTAGAAGAGGGGAATATGGAGCAGGATAGCTACACATGGCACAACGATTAATGCTGGAAAAAGGATGAAATGGAGGTCAGGGGATGAGAGGCAATTAAGGATCTCTCATCCAGCCAAAGAGGGAAATTGGATGAAGGCTAAATAGGAGCAATGAAGAGTTTCATAGACAACATTCATATAATGAAGGAAATAGCTTAAACATGTTCAATTAAGAACGCATATTCATCACTGATTCAGAGGAAAACATAGAAAAGTTACAAGAATTGAGCACAGAGGGAATGAAAACCAGTTCTGATCTAATCCTTCTTCCTGCAACTTAGGCTATGATATATAGATGATACAGGTACACATAAGATGATAAAAAGAGGGAGGGAAGACTTATTGGACCATGAGCAAGCACGAGAATTCCATATCAAGCTCTTCAGCCATTAAAGCACAACCAGCCAATTCATATGCAAACATTCCAGCAATCTTTGATTACAGAAGCTCTTAACATTTACTGCACAAGTCTAGAATGAGAAATACAACCAACCGACCCACCAACCAACCCTTATTACATTGTTCAAGGTTGTATTTATAGGCAAAATATCTACAAAAATCGATCTGATTAACCTAACTTCTCTTGCAAGTAATGTAAAAATATCTATCTAATGCTGCACTGGGGCCAACTGCTTCAAAAAATGAGGCTATGTGGTGTCCTTTGATAGTTCTGTTGTCCAATCTGCAATCACTGCGCCCTCCATTTCTTATTTGCACCTCTTAGTCGGTTCTACTGCTCTTAGGTGGCTCTGATCTTTATTAAATTTGATATGACTCTGCTTTAATGGCCTTTAACTCTGTTCGACTTTGTTTGGATGGTCTTTAATGCTCCACTGCTTTGATATTGTTGATCTGATACTCTTTGCCGCTTCACTGATACTTTTTTAATTGAATCTGGGCTTCATCTTTCCTCTGATATGCTCGAAACTATCAAATCGCCCCTTTTCTACCCTTTCAAGGCAAAAATAACTGCTGCAAACTGAGGCTTTCCATTTTGACCCTTTTTTCTTAGGAAAACAACCTCAAATTTTCATTCCGGGCTTCCTAAGCAGCGATTTCGCCTTTGCGCGCTTTTTCCTTGGCGATGACGTCAGCGGTACGGCGGATGACGCCAACATGACGTTGCAGTGGGACTCAGTACGGCGGATGACGTCAGCAGGGTGACGCGGTGCTTACGTCAAGCAAGGGGAAGCGGTATCCGGTTTTATGGCGCACCGCTTTTGTGCACAGGTGGTTTGGGAGGAGGGGGCTCCGCCACAGTCGAGAGGGTGACTGGTGGTGGGAGTATGATGGGAAAACCACCCATCTCCCAGATGCTAACCATCGATAGGTTCGGAGGGGAAAAGGCCCGCCCACCGTAGATCTTAGGGCGCGGGAAATTGGACGGATGACGGAACAGAGAAGGCGGTGGAAGGATAAGGGACGGGGCCTGCGGCGCCTACATTAATGATTTAATTTCAGCGGGGGGTGGGGGGGACTTTAGGAAAGTGGGTTTTTCACTTGGGTTTGCGGGTTATGAGCGAGCGGGTCAAAATATTTAAATGGGGGACTTTAGGATAAGGGCGGAACATGGGTCTTGTAAGGTTAGGGTTGAGGGGGAATGGTTGTTAGTGTGACCAGGTGTCAGACTAACTCCAGTTAGGAGGCGGATGGGTTAGTAGGAGCCCCAGATGGACTACTGCCTCCCGGACTTAGAAGAATATGGCTATAGTGCCGAGGAAGGGATATTATCATTTGTTGGGATTTTATATAGTTTCTTGTAGAATAGGGGGAGGGGAAATGATTTAGGGAGCTAGATAATAGGGTTAGATGTTAATATGAAATGAAAAGGAAATGGATATATGCTAAGTTTATAGAATGGAAACTTAAGCATAGGGAAATGAATGGATTGTGTAAAGATTAATTTTACACAAGAAATGTGGCTTTTTTTTTCACTAAGTCAACTCAGATGTCAACTTGGTTTTTAAAAAGAATGGAGTGAAAAGAGGACTGGTTGGGCAGATCCCAAGGTCCTTGAGGGGATGTTAGTGAATGATTTCTGAGGAAATGAGAAGGGGAAGTTAGTCATGCTTCCTTGTTGTACCACCAAACCACTGCCATGGTGCCAATGCCATAAGTGATATAAGTATTTCTTGACAAGACCACAAGTGATTACCAATCTGCTTCTACAACCTCAAACTACCTACCCAGCCTAATACACCTAACATTTTTTCTTCTTTTGGTTTGGGTGCAGTTGAACTAGCAAACCCAACTTTTCAACTTTTTTCTTTTTTACTGTCTTCTTATCTACATCTATACTTATTTCATCCAGGGGCTCAGATTAGGCTGTTGAGCACCCTTGCTTCTCTACCTATCTAAGAATCTGCCAAGATTAAGCTGTTTGGACAGATAATGATTCTATATATTCTACAACAGGAAATTGAAACCTAGGGAGACCAAGATTAAGCTGTTTGGACCTCCCTTTAACTGAAAATTCTTCAAAAATGGAATAACTCATCAAAATTGGAATACAACAGAGGCACTTGGGCTAGCAAACTCTCATGGACACTTCTTTGGCCTCAGTAGCAAATATGGAACATTGCAGCCTGCAAAGCATGACATATTTGGCATGTAAAAATGTCGATCATGAAAGATGAATACCTGCTATGAGCAGGAGACTAACAATGCCACGGTTGTCAATGTGCACTATTTCATGATTACCATGAAAACTATGATGTCATCGCAGTATAATCGCTAGTGGTGTTTTTTGACTAGATGTGTAGAGTAGGGAGCATCTTTGACTAGCCTAGAAAGTAAGGAGAGGGATTTAGTGAGATGTTTAGAACCTAATTGTATTGTATATATTCAATGTTGAAGTTGTAAGAGTTGTTGATTTTCATGTTAAAATCATAAGAGAAGGATACATCACTGAATTTGCAGCTAAATTTAGCCATTATTTTTCACAAGTAGAGGAGGAGTTCAAGAAGGGATCTTTTGGAAAGATGGTAAAAAAAAATGTAACTTACGTGAAGATGGTTTTGGGGAAACAAGAATATATTCTTTTTAATGTACCAATCACGGCAGCATAAGAACTTGTGCTTGGTAGTAGTCTACGGTGAATCCAAAAGAATGAATAGTTAAATTCAAGTGGTACTATGGAGGAGGCATAAGATCAAGGGAGAGAAGAGCAGTATTAGAAGTGAGGTGTAATATTTGAAGAGTGGTGGAAGGAAAAGGTATGGGAGGTTATTTTAGAAAGATGAAGTGGTGAGTGGAGTTAATGAAGAGAAGGGAAGGACTAAAGCATGAATGGACAAGTTGAATATATGGAAAAGGGGATAGAAATCTAATCAATGGTTGAGAGAGATAATTTTTCTTTGAAGTTGAAAGAAGGTTGTGGAGGAAGTGTTAGAGGAACCACAATAGGAGCATGAATGTGATATAGACCATTTATATTATATATATTTCATCAATAATATACCTCTAAAACATTTCTTGATTAGTCAATAGAAGAAGTCATGGGCATGGTTAGGTATATATTTTATTTTTCTTTGTTTTTTAACTCTTATTTGGTAAAAGGAAACAAAAATGAGAAAGCTAAGAAAAATAACATAATCAATGGAAGGTAAATAAATTTTAACATCAAATGTCATCTAGTAAATACCGACCCCCTTGTACATTGAACTATATCACAAGAACAAGCTACAATAATTTCTACTACTTTGCTTTATTGTAAGCAATTGCAAGATCTCGAAAGCACATGCATATATTATACCATAACCTAACTGTAAGTTTCTAGGAAAGATGGATAACTGTTTTAAAGATACACTATTATTTTATTAGGTAATGACAAACTTATTATATTTATGACAATGATATTTATCACCACCTATTTTCATTTCACTTCCACTAGTATAAACTTAATTCTAACATTAGGTCTTAACATCTTGTATTTTATTCCCAAAACTATTTGAATAATAAAAATTAAACAATAAATTGTATACAATAATTACTTGTAAAAAATAAACTCAAATAATAGAGGGATCAAAATGATGGAGGAGACACAGGCACACTCTCTAAAGAAACTAGGCAGGAAAAGAGGAAGAAAAAGACAGAAGGAGTTGCTGAACGAATGTGGGAAACTATTAATTAACTCAGGTAAGATGAAAGAGCTTAAAATTCCTCCTTTACAAACCTTTCTTAATGAAGCTCACAACCTAGAATATTAGAGGCATGGGAAATATAAGGAAACAAAGAAATCTCAATACTAGAATAAAAGAAGAAAAACCATATATGGTTTTTATTTAGGAGACAAAATGTTCGATGGATAAGATTAGAGAAATTCATAATAAATGGGTAATCAAGTATGAGTATCTAGAGGTTAAAGCAAAAAACTCAGTGGGGGGGATTCTCACACTGTGGGATCCACACAAATTTGGAATCCTGGATGCTGAGGCATCTAGGAACTATATTTCTTTGGTTTGTCAACCTTTAGGTGGTAAGGAGATATACATGATCACAAATGTCTATGGATCTCAAAAGCAAGAAGACAAACTCAAGCTTCTCACCTCCCTTGAGGAACTAAGAGCAAGACACCCTAATATGCCCTAGATCGTTGCAGGAGATTTCAATATGATAAGATCTCTTACAAAGAAAAAAGGCGGTATCAGATAGCTAGGCAGAGACTCCATGGCCTTCCAGAACTTCATAATGAACATGGGGTTCGTGGACATTGGAACAATAAATGGGACCTTCACCTAGAACAACAAAAGGGGAGGAGCTTCACAAGTCGCATCTAGAGTAGATAGATTTGTTTATCCCAGAGGACCTCTTTCTCCCAGGCCTTGCCATAAAAACTTCTATTCTTCCCTTTGGAGGTTTGGATCATTGGCCTGTACATCTAGAAGCCACTTTTATGGGTACACCAAGAAACAGACCTTTCAGGTTTGAGAATGCCTGACTCTCTCATCCTGAATTCACCAGTAATATTCAGAAATGGTTTAGAGAGGATCTAAACATTCAAGGCACTAGAATGTTCCTGCTCCAACATAAACTTAAACATATCAAATCCAAGCTTAAAGGTTGCAACAAAAAGGAATTTGGCAATATCTTCAAAGCCAAAAGAGAAGTTGAGCATAAACTCTAGGAGATCAATCATATGAACATCACAGAGGGATTTACAGAGGAATGAAAAAAGCTTGTTGATTCTTTGCAGGAAGAATGGGAAGAACGGTGCTTGCAAGAGGATATTTTCTGGAGACAGAAGTCAAGGATTCAGTGGATTAAAGAGGGAGAAAGAAACACAAAGTTCTTTCATAAATCCACAATAGATCACATGGCACGCAACAAAATCACAAAGCTAAAAGACTCTTAAGGGAGAGAAATCATTTCTCACATAGACATGGAATATCTCCTTGTACAACATTTCCTCAGTATTGCAAAGGAGCCTCTGGGTGATAGATCCAGGTTCATCAACCATTTCACTCAATATATCCCTTAGCTAGTTACCAGAGAAGATAACCACAATCTTAACAGTGCAGTGTTGGAAGAGGAGGTCAGTGAAGTGATCAATGAAATACAAAATGGAGAAGCTCCAGGCCCGGATGGGTTCAATGTAGACTTCTTCAAAGCATGTTGGAAAACCGTCAAATAGGATATCCTTGAGGTGGTGGAAGACTCAAGAAGATCCAAAAAGGTTCTGAAGGCGTTTAATGCTTCCTTCATAACTTTTATCCCAAAAAAGGAAAATGCCATGACTCCAGATGGCTTTAGACCCATAGCCTTATGTAATGTGGTGTATAAAATTATTTCCAAGGTGATCGCCAATAGACTCAAGCCCCTTTTACCAGCTCTCATCTCAGAGGAGAAAATGGACTATGTGGAAGGAAGACAAATCCTCAATAATATCATCCAAGCTCATGAGGTGGTACACTCTCTCAAAAGCAACAAAAAAGCTGGTATTATCATTCAATTAGACCTAGTGAAAGCTTATGACAAGCTAAGCTGGTCCTACATAAGGGCAGTTCTAAAAGCCTATGGATTCGACTAAAACTGGATAAGATGGGTTATGGCACTAGTCACCACGACTAGTTTCTCCATACTGCTTAATGGCGCTCCTTCAAGAATCTTCACACCCTTCAGAGGTCTCAGACAAGGGGATCCGCTCTCACCCTTGCTCTTTGTTCTCATGATGGAAGGGCTTGGTAGAGAGATTAAAATGGCTAATGCTAAAGGGAGAATCTAGGGCATCAAACTCACCTTGGATGGAGTGGCAAAAACACATCAGCAATTAATGGATGACACAATGCTGCAGGGCTTACCTACAACCAAGGAAGCCAGAATGATTAAACAAATTTTGAATGACTTTGCTGTGGCTGTTGGCACAGAGGTAAGCCTCAACAAATCAATTTTTTTCTCTTTAACACTAACATTGCTATTCAAAGAAATATCACCAGAATTCTTGGGTTTCAAAGGGACCAGCTACCTTCCAAATCTGGGCATACCTCTCACAGATAAACCTCTCAGCAAGGAAGTGTGGGAGCCAATTATAAATAAACTGTAGGACAAGATCTGAAAATGGACATGCAGGCCTTTAAACTTGGCAGGGCGCCTTGTGCTCAGATAGGCTGTCCTACAGGTCATTCCTACATTTAAGTTCTCAACTCTTCCTACTCCTAAAGGAGTTAAGCAACAGATCAGGAGAATACAAAGGGAATTTCTATGGGGTAAAGGAGAAGAGAAAAATAAATGGGCTTTAGTAGCTTGGGACAAGATCTACAAACCCAAGAGCCACGGTGGCTTGGGGCTTCATGATCCTGAAACCATTAGCAAGGTTTCGGGAGCTAAACTCTGGTGGAGATGGATCAAGGAATCAACAACTCCATGGGCTAAGCTTTGGACACAAAAATATGCCAAGAATTGGCAGGAGAAAAATCACATTAGAATGTCAGGGCACATTAAGGGCTCCCACATTTGGAACCTTGCCTAGGAAAATAAAAGTATTCTGCGGCAACATAGTTTTTGGGAAATTCAAGTTGGGAACCTAGCACGATTTTGGGAGGACAACTGGTAGTAGGAACCTAATTTGTATAAGGATGAATTAGCAGCTCTCAAGAATGACACATACAACAAATGTCTACTTATGGTAAAAGACTTCTGGGACCAGGAAAGGAACAATGGAAAATGGAGAACTTGGAAGGATCGAGGCCACAGTGAAGAGAGTCCTTTGAGGGCCCAGGCAGACTCTTTTACCCAGGATCTAGAGCATAGGAGGATTTTGGTATCATCCTTGCCTGACCAACTAAGATGGGGAAAGAACACTGAAGGTAACTTTAACTTCAAAGAAACTAAATAGGTAGTAACAGGATTTACCTATCTAAATCCTGATCAAGTTTGGAAGAATCTTTGGCAGAGCCCCCACTGGATGAAAATAAAGTTATTTATTTGGCTAGTTCATCAAAGGAAAATCTTAACTTGGGAGAATCTTCTTAAAAAAGGCTTCACTGGACCTTCCAAATGTTACCTTTGTGGTTCACAAGAGGAGACGATGGATCACCTTCTCAACCTCTACCCTTTCACCTCCATCGTGTGGGAATGGGTGGCCTCAATCTTTAGGCACACTGATAGGGACAGACTCAACATCTCCAACACTTTGAAGAATTGGAGGAAAAACTTCTCAGGGAGTATAATTATTAATAAATCTTGGACCCTGGTTCTAGGCTTTGTCATTTGGAATGTCTGGAAAGAGCGCAATAGTCGCATCTTCAAGAACAAAGCAAGCAAGCCCCAACACATAATTGACCAAATTTTAAGGCAGCTCAAAAATACAATTAGTAGCTTGTTGAGGACACTTCCTAAGGACCCTCCTCTGCCCCAAGATGTGAGTATTCTACTACATTTGGGTCTCCAGTCCATAAGCCCTTAGGGCATTATCAAGGGAGTGAGCCAAATAAACTCAGATATAAACATTTGGAAGCCTCCTCCATATGGTTTCTTAAAGGTCAATATAGATGGAGCATCTAAGGGCAACCCAGGGTTAGCTAGTTATGGAGGTGTTATAAGAGATGAATAGGGGCAAATAAAGAAGATCTTTCATGGCCACTTGGGGAAGGCCACTAATAACATGGTGGAACTCATGGCCCTAGAGTAATGCTTGGAAATATTGGTGAATTCAGATTCACATAATTTCATCATTGAAGCAGATTAGGAATTAATTATTAGAGCGACTAAGAAAATATGCAATGGTACATCACCAGATAAAGTGTCGAAGCACTGGAAGCTCTCGCAAGTTTTTCATCGTATATACTCCCACTTGCAAACCTTAAAAACTATAAGCTTTGTCCATGTGAAAAGAAAAGCTAACATGGTAGCAGATCGTTTGGTGAACAAAGGAGTGATTAATAAGGATAGGGACACCTGGCATGTCTGGCAGTTGTTACCCCCGGGCAAACTGTTAGAGGACTGTCTCTGTCAGCCTGCCAAAGATATGGAGCAATGAGAAAGGTTGAGATCAGCGGAGGAAGACCAAGGATATAGTGGCGTGAGGACCAATTCTGGAAGTGCTGTAGGTTTGTTGTCTCATTGATCATTGTGTGGATTAATGGCGACAAATTGATTCAACAAAAAGTAGAGAAACTGGGGTTTAAGAGTAAATCCATCGAAAAGCAAAAGATCAACGACGTAGGGAGGAAGGACCAGGAAGCGTCCAATGGGTTGGATCAATAGTCATTGCTCGGCAGAAGAGCGCATAATTTAATTCATGAGGAAGTGGTTTCTCATACCACAAGTGGTATTTCAGAAGGGGTCTAAGTGGTAACCGGTATTGCGAGGAAGGGCTTCGATTCCACTCTTCAAGCGACATGTAGTAGCGAGAATAAAAGAGGATACCGCTTTTCGGGCAATTATTCCTCAAGCTACTTGTCCACCTGAAATCTGCGTGGACCGTTGGATCCACGAAGGGTAGATCAACGGTGGAGGGTCGGGTGTGCAAGTGGAAGGTCAGATGCGAATTTACGATTCAATGTTAGCTGTTGATCGTTGATTTAGTTGGACTAAGGATGTCAGGGCGCAATACTGGGTATGCGGACCTGTCGTTTTTTATGGTAGTGAATGTAATAATTTTGAAATCTGACCTTATGGGTTGCCGGTCGGGTTTTTGTGTATTACCTGTGTTAAACATATCTCCCGATCGGGGGGATGGTTCCGAGTTTTAAAGATTTAAAGCCAACTCCGCTTCAGATAGGTCATGTGGACCCTTTTTTGGTAAACACAAGGAAATTTGGTTTACCTTGTAAAATATGTAATGTACTTGTTTCAGTTAATAGAAAGATCCATTCTTAGTTGACCAAAAAAAAAAATTAAACAATAAACTATATATCAATAATTACTTATAAAAAATAAACTTAAATAATAATAAATTAGTATTATTAAATGATCTATTCATTCATGAATTTACATACATATTTATGATTTTAACCAATTTAAACAAATAATTATTAAAAAGTAGTTAAGATACTTATTTATTGTTTTCTTAAATTTTATTTATTTATTTATTTATTTAAAAATAAAATAAATATTTAAATTCAAAGTTAATTAAATAAATATTTACTATTCAATTTTTTGTACTTTAAAGTGTTAATTTGACTTTTCGACCAAAATGCCCTCCCATGAGAGATGGTAATGTGAATGAAGAAAATCAACTAAAAAAAAATTGACCAAATTCACCAATCTAACCTCAAGATATATTTAGTTTGAAAGTTTCTCATTCTAGTATTGATAAAAAAAAGAGGAAATGATTTAAAATAAAAATATCAATATTATTATACTAAAAATTATCTATTATATTTTATTTTTAATTTAGATGAAAATTAGAAATAAAAAATATCATAAGTCAATATAATAAATGGAAATAGTATATGATTTTTTAGACGAGAATTATTTTTGAATTGTATAAAACTAAAAAAATTTAAAATGTTTTTTAAAAGTAAAAATAAAAAATTCTATTTTAAAATTTTTGTCTCTAATTATTATTTTCCTAATTAATTCAAATTTAATAATTTAAATTTACACAATATAACTTATTATATCTTTTTAGAACAACATTATTATTAAATATAAAATATAAGTGTGATTATTCTCCTTAGTTTAAATAGATGGCGGAATTATTTCGCTTTGTATCTCTTGGGGCGCGTCACTTTGATGTTTGTTGGCCAAATCCTTTTAATAAATAATAAATTTAAAGTCATAAATTGTTTTGATAAATTTGTTAGTTTCTTAGTGCGCTTCAATTATGATATTTTGTTTGCCAAATCGTTTTAACCACTAATAAATTCAAAGTTACAAATAACAAATAATTCGCAACTAAGACATTTGCAATTAATAAAGCCATACATTATAAATTTTATTTTAATTTTGGAAAATGTTTAAGAGATGAGTTTTGTTGATTGCATTGACAAATATCTGGAAAATTTGGAAAATTAAAAAATGTTGTGTAATGCCTTTTCCCAGAGAAAATGGAGTAAGTTGCAACACAAATTTAATCACAACACATAAATAACCTGCAACACAAGTCTAATCACAACACATAAATAGTACAATATAAAGGTCTCTTCAAATTTTCTAGTTTAAACATTTTCTTTAATGTTTTCTCAGGTTAGCCAAAGAAACCTTTAGTGGGATGACAAACATTTCATAGTTAGGGTTTAGAGCTGGTTCAGATATCCATTTAATATTGTTAAAGAGTAATTATAATTGGAAATTTTATTTTCATTGAAGTTGATAAATCAACTATATGGATTATTTTCGAGAGGAAGTGTATCTTGCCTTGTCAAAAAAGTGATGAGAATCAATGTTAAACAATTATATGAATCAAAATTTCCAAAGAACATAAGAAGTTATCATGAAATGCAATACAAACAGATGGAGAAATTTTGAAGCATCTTTGGTGATGATAAGAATTCAAAGGAATAATTAGAAATGTTTAGTTACATTGAAATTGATTTAGTGTGAGATTATGTCGGAAATAGGAAATGCAGGCTTAATTGTAAGTATGTGTACTCTGGCACTAACAGTGAAATCATCATGACATAATAAGACTCCAACTCACTCAACCAATTCCAATTAAAAAAAATAAAATTAAAATAGTTTAAAAAATAAATTAACTTTTTTATAAAGTTAACATTACAATTTGTTATTTGATTTTTGGTGAACGCAAACTTAATAAAAAAGTCAATTTATTTTCGAATGCAAAATTAATAAAAAAGTCAACTTATTTTTGAATTCGTTATACCCTCTGGTAGGGATAATAAGGGAATTTACCAAAGATAATATGAAAATGATGTAAATACTTACCTGTTGCAATACAACCATAAGAATAAGGGAATTAACCAAAGATAATTTGAAAATCATGTAAATACCTACCTATTGCAATATAGCCATAAGAACCTATTATTGCAAAGAACCTATTATTGCAAACATGCATTCTGAAATACCAAAATCCTGCAAAAACTCGGCAAAGCCAAAATTTGCAACATCGATTTCAAAGTTCGAATCCAAGAGAATGTTGATGGATTTTATGTACCTATTAATGTTAAGTGGAGAGAAATCACAATGAAGGTAGTGAAGTCCCTTGTGACCTCTACTGCAATCTTATAAACTATATCCTAGTGAAGATGACCACCTTTATCCCATGCAAAAGCTCTCCCTATAGGCTTCTATTAGGCATGTATTCATATACAACTAGATTTATTTCTTGGTTGGAGTAGAACCCCACGAGTCTCACAATGTGGCAGTGGTAGATTCTACCCAATGTTTGGATCATTGTAGAAAACAAATGATAATGTGAAGAACATCTTCCTATACATGGAAGCCTTTTCACAACAACTTCTTCTCCACTTGCCATAGTGCCCTAGTATACTATTCCTACTCCTCCTTTTCCTATAATGTTTCCTTCCTTCAACCTCTTGACCATCTTGTCATAGGAAACATCTAGTCTCTCGTGTTGAAAATTGCAAAAAAAAATGTTAAAAATAACATCTAGAAATTTCAATTTCATTGTCCTTGAATTAAATTGTGAATTAAATCGAAATTATATTGTCATAGAAACTTGTAGCAGTTAACTAAGTTAAGTTGAGTCAGTTGGCTTAGTAAATTCGAGCTGGAAGTATATCTAGATTCATGTAGAGTGATCCCTAAATTTTAGGGGTCTGGGTTGTGTTCTTTTGAGTTGTAATTAGATAACTCAGTCTAAATAAGTTATAGTAAGTTAAACTAGTTCTAACTATTGGAGAAACTAGTAGGAGGTCTAGTAGTGGAGTAGTGCACCAATGCATCACAGGTACCATACCAGTGAATTGAAGATTCACTCATAAATAAATCATGCATGTCAGTTCATAGGAAGACCCAATTTAGATTAGAGTTTTGGGACAATGTACTATCAGTGGAATAATTTTCCAAGTTGTATAGATGGTGCATGCAATTAGAGGAAGGCCTATGAGACTTGCGCAATTCATAATTAAGGAATTTCTTCATTAAATAGGGGCTAATTCCCAAGGGAAAAATGTAATAATTAAGACGTTGAAGGCTAGGAGTTTGGCTAAGAATTCGCCAAAGCAAGTCAATTAGGCAAAGGATAGGAAAGACTTGTGCAGGTTAAGCTGAAGGTTGAGCAGAGCATATTGTATTCATCGAGATTCTTTGACTAATTGCGTAAGGAAGTATGGGCTTGGCGGGTAGCAGAATTGGCTAAGTGTTGGCTTGAGTTGGCTTGTGAGGTAGAGAGTTAGATTGTATAGTGCGGGAATTCGTTGGGATGAAAAAACACTGTATTTTCTTCTCAGATCTTTGGGTTAATGCAATATAGATAGTCGAGGTTTTTAGCAATTGTCTTCCCTAGAGAAATATTGTGATATGTGCGATTGATATTCTTCCTCTTTCTTCTTATTGTTTCCATCAATCATTTTTGGTTTCCACTGAGAAAAGTAGAGTATATTCTTGTCTTATGTTTTATAAAAACACATAAGTTGATGAATCTACAGTAAAAAATTACATGGTACCAGAGCAGGAATTTTTTGGGCAGCGAGTTTGCAGAGCATATCTAAAATCTTTTGTGAAAAATTTTCAAAAACAAATGGCAGATATGGATTCCTTGCAAAAAAATTACCCAAATTAACAGCAAACATTGTCTGAATTGGAGTTCAGATGAGGGAGATATCCCTAATTTAAAATCAACTCTTTTTTTAGAAAATTTTGTGACGGTGGGATAAATGAAGCATATTGGTATGCGAGCTAAGAACCTGTGTGCTCTTGATGTAGTTCTAATAGGTGAATTAATAAAGAATGAAGATTATACAGTTATACATTGACCAAGAAAAGGATATAACTAATAGTAAAACTGAATGCACACACAAGAAACAACATAGGATTTATGTGGTAAAACCCTAACAGAGAGTTAAGGAAACATCCATGGGGCAAGGGATTGGAGTCTCTATTAATGCAACAATGATTCTCCACGATTACATTTCTCATGCATTCACTAGTTTTATGCAAGCCTCCTCTGTTACATAACTGTTATTTCAGTATAAAACTAACTAGTTACATTTTTACCGAAATTTACATAATTCGTTGTCAAACTTCCAACAAACTCCACCTTGACAACAATTTTCCTAATCCCTTGCCCATGCCCATTCATCATCTTTTCTGCAAGCCAAGAGAAGCTAAACACCATCACAGCTTCTCTACTGTAACTGGATTTGTGAATATGTCTGCACAATTCTCTCGCGTATGGACCTTTTGAAGAGCTACTTTTCTGCCATAGATCACATGTCTCAGAAAATGATACCTTACATCAATGTGCTTGGTTCTGCTGTGATAAGCAAGATTTGTAGCCAAGTGAATAGCACTTTGACTATCACAAAGTACATTCACTTTCTCCTGTGTCCTTCCAATCTCATCGAGTAGACCCTTTAACCAGATTGCTTCTTTACTCGCATATGAAGTAGCTATATATTCAGCTTCGGTAGTGGACAATGCAATTGTTTCTTTTGAAGCTTTGACATCCAACTAATTTCTCCACCTGCAAGAGTAAAGACATAACCTGTAGTAGATCTTCTTTTTTCAAAATCACCTGCATAGTCAGCATCTACATATCCGCAGACTAATCCTTCACTACCATTAAAGACGATGCAATGGTCACTTGTGCCTCTTAGATATCGAAGCACCCATTTCACTACTTGCCAATGTTCTTTCCCTGGATTTGCCATGGACCTGCTGACAACTCCAACTGCATGTGAAATGTAAGGTCTTGTAGATACCATCACATACATTAAGTTGCCTACAACATTTTCATATGGTACATGAGACATATACTGCTTTTCTTCATCAGTTCTAGGACTCAAAAACGAAGAAAGCTTAAAATGGGAAGCTAGTGGAACACTAACAGGTTTCACATTGTTCATAGAGAAATTTTTAAGTACTTTCTCCACATACTTCTGCTGTGATAACCAAAGCTTACCATTTTTCCTATCTTTGTGTATCTCCATGCCCAAGATATGTTTTGCTGCTCCAAGATCCTTCATATCAAATGTCTTAGAGAGCTGAGCATTTAACATGTTGATCTCTTCCATGCTTTTGCTTGCAATAAGCATATCGTCAACATACAAAGCTAAGATAA
>APFE031173397.1:5421-27210 GCA_000404065.3 Pinus taeda
TCTCCCACTTCATAATGAATTTCAAGAAACTGAAAGAGGTTTTTGTAGCTCAGTATCGTGGGAAGAAAATCCTCTTTCAGTTTTCAAAATTGAGTTCTCAACTGCTCAGGGATATCCTTTGAAGTTGACTGCTAGAAACAAGGACACAGAGTTCCTCCTTTTTAGAGTTTCATCCTTATGCTTGTCTTCGAATCCTTCTGCTGACCATGTTGTCTCTTTTAATCACATACATGCATTAAATCAACCATAGACCCTGCTCAAATACTTGTTCTAAGATGAATAACTCCTTTAATGCTGCTTGATGTGTCATGAACAATACTAACTATGAAATAATGACCATTTTCATAACATAGAGTTTGGAGTTCATGGATGTCCTCCCCTCACTTGATTTGCCTTTGCTAGACACTTATACTTCGTGAATGCTCCTTTTCATACAATCCTCTTCAAAAAATATTTCCTTTTGTCTTTCAAAAATGGTTCATCAAATCACAATATGCAGCTACAGCAGTTTCATAGCGCGCTACGAAACCGTTGTGCATTAGGCATCACCTAAAGCAGTTTTGTGGCGCGCTACGAAACTGCTGTGTAATTACAAAACACAGTTTTAAAACCAAAATTTAACCTTTTTGAGTCTTTCTTTTTCTTGAAATGGCTTTCTCCATCTATCATGAAGCTGTTCAAAACTGAATAAATACATCATTCTTTTAAGGTAAACTTCAAAAGAGTAAAAGCTATATCAAAATTTAGGATTACCTTACTTGCCATGTGATTTTCCTTAGTTAAGAATGTCCTTCTTGTTGGCTTAGTTGTGTCTTCAGATCTTCAATCTGCCTTTTCAATTGCATGTTTCCTTGCCCTTTCCTTGAATTGGGCAATCTCAAGATTGGTAGACATCAATTTCCTTTTTGACTTCCTCAAAGCTACATTCTTCTACTTGAGTGCTAACTGACTTGCTTGAGTTGAAATGGAAAACTCTGATGTATGCTGACCCTTAGCTTGCCAAGTGCTTCTTATGCATGAAAGGAATATGAAAGTGACCAAGACCAATTCTTCCTTACCTTGCCCCTTTTCTTTGAAATTTGTTTAGTGATAACACTAGTAATCCATGGGCTGGGTTTCATTTTCTGCTTTTTCTTCCACGTATAGTACCTCATATCTGTTTTTACTACTCGACTGAGTTTGGCTATCTTTTTCTGGGTTGTGGAGTCCCTTTGGTGTCCTTCTCTTTTTCTTCACCTCATGGAACCCCTCGTTTCCTTCCTGTGGGATTTTTGGTTGTTTTTCGTATAGCTCCGAGCCTTCCTGTTTCAATGGGAATTCTTTAAATAAATGTCCATATTCATGGCACCTTCGGCATCTAAACGAAATATGCTCATAGTCCAGGATCTACTGCCATATGTCTTTATGGTATTCTATCTCTACTGACTTAGGTATGGGTTCTGCTATATTCATATACACATAGACTCTTGCATAGAATGAATATCGACCTCTTTTTTGTGGTTTCAACTATTTAACAAATTTTCCTATTGTGTTCCTAATTCCTTCTAATATTTCGTGATCCCAGAAGTCCATTAGGAGTCTAAAGAGTCTTACCCATACAGGGGCTACTAGGAATTTCTCTTTATCTGGGTCATAACATTCCTCCCAATATCACATGAACAAACTTGCATTATAATGGAAATAGGGGCCATTTTCAAATACTCTTTCCTTATCTTGCAGGTTTGAGAAGATTACCATAAAGAAGCCTTTGCCTCCCAGCTTGAGTTCGATATGGCCTTTAGGTTTCCATTTCTATTGTATCCACCTGATCAGGTTTTTCTCTGTTGGCCACACTCCTATGAACTATCAGATCATCGCGTGGTCCTTCATGAAGCTTCTGTATCTTTCTAGTTTTTTCATTGGGATTACAAATCTCGGTTTCTTTGCAGCACAAGGAAGACACTGACCCCTACCTCGATCCTGTTATCATGCCCCAAGGACTAGGACATTTGTCGAATTAGTTGCCTCTTGGGCTTGCGGTTGAGGTTTTGTGTTTTAGCGTGAGTCTCCTACCACAGAATCCCAGTAGGAGGGGATCTCTCCCCCCGCCCATCTACGTGTATCATCACGGGCTGTATAATAGCCCACTATCTAGCTAAACTACTGGAGATGTCAGGGGGTGTAGGTTCTGGCCTTAGGTTTTGGGCATGATAATGGTGCAGGGCTTCTAGGGTTGTAAAGCGCCTTTCTCCCAACTCGATATATTAAATATTATTGACCAACTATCAATCACTAAAGTAGATTGTTTTTTTTCTAAATAACACCAATATCTTTGGAAATTCTATGCAGCCAAACAATTTCACATGTTTCTCCCAAGCTAAGATGTATTCTACTTCCATAGAATAATTTTTCATTGTAGTCTATGTTCTAAAATAAAAAAATATTTTTGTTCAACATATATTCATTAAATAAGCTAAACTAATGTTATATCATCAATATCACCTACAAAATTTACATATGAGTATCCAACAAGTGTAAATTTTTCATTTTTATTTGAGAGAAGTCTAAAATATTTTGTACTTTAATGTATGTAAGGACTATTTTCAAATGAATTTTTCTAGGTTCTTGCATGAATCTTGAGAGAGTGTTGACTACATATGAAAAATATGGATGAGTATTTATCAATTAATAATCCTTCCAATCAATTATTTATAGCTATTATCAATTTTTAAACTTCCTTGTATATTCCACTGGATAATTCACCACAACAGATCTAATAAATTTATATTCAAAATATGAAATTCTACACTATTATAATTGTATTTCTCCTTAGATTTATATATTTGTAGATTACTTCTAATAGTGTATGAATGTGAATTAATATTATGCAGAAAATAGAGAAAATTGAAATAACATCTCACACACACTTTTGGCACAAGATATGACCTAGGAAACCCTTTTGAGAGAAAAAACTAGTTGGAAGGTCTGATTGATTTTCTCTCTTTCTCTAAATGGAAATATGGCTACGAGTATAAATAAGTATGGCATGTGGCTTGTGAACTAATAAATTTACAAATCCTCTTTGTGTTCTCTTTCTCCTATCCCTCTTGGATATTTTTTCTCATCTATGGAACAAATGTACAGGAAAGAATGGAACCCCTTTTCCACCTAGTGGCATGGTTATAACACATCCCGATAACCTTCTAGTGGTTAAGTTTGACTACCTCAACTCTTAACCATAGTTACAATATAAACTCTTCTAGAGTGTTCTACATCATAATCATGTGGCTCTCCTATTTTTCTTAAATAATGGGGGTGAATTTGGTATCCTCTCAAATTATGGTGCTAAAAATAGAAAGGGCAACTTCTAAGTGGCATAACTTTCACATATGAATTTGGATTGGCATGATTTTTGCATTGTTTGGTATGTATATATGCGTATAATAGGAAAAAAGTTATTGTGCTAAAGCAACAAATTTTTACCCCCAAAAAACATCATTTGATGCCTAAAAATTCTCCCAAAAGGTTTCAGACCCCAATTTTCCACAATGCGTCCCACTAGTAAAAAAGGTCCTATGAGCTCATTCCTCCAATTTTTCCACTCTCAAAGTATTTAGATGAATTACAACCAATATAATGATCCAATATGGATCACACCTCCCAATTTTGTGAGGCTTTTGGTCCCAAAAATATTCTACTAAATGAGGTGAGGAAAATTTTCCTCCACCTTCTCTTTGGTGTACAATTTAGATTTTCCTAAAAGTTTATCTTTCAACCCAATCTACCAAAGGTCATGTTTCCCTTGTGTTGTAGTTCTCGACCTCTTCTACAATGATGTATGTTCTGTCAACTCTACTTGAGCATTTCGTGCCAAATCCTCCACAAAGGTAAGACTTGTTCCTCTTCCTAATCTAGCATGGAATGCTCATGGAGTTTCATATTATCTACATTCACAACTAAGTAAATATGAATTTATGGTGGGAAACTGAGTTAATAGGAATTATCACCCACCTTTTCTATTATCTCAAAGGGACCATACCATAGAGTCAAGATTTTCTTACCATGTCAGTGTAGCCTCTCCTTGTTCAACTGTAGCCATACTCTGTCTCCCAACTTGAATGATTTCTCTATTCTATGTTGATCATGCATGGCCTTATACTTCTCTTGTGACTTTTGCAATGTCTCATATACCCATATATGTATCTTCCTGATCTTCTCTATAAATTTTTCATCCCTCAAGGATTTTCCTGCATGATCTTCTCGCACTCCTCCTTGCTGCCCATATGAAATGTCCAAAGGTGAAGGTGGAAAACATATAAAACAAGTTTCAAGTGTGAACCTTCCTATAGAAGTGTATACTACTCTATTATAAGAATGTTGAATATAGACCAACTTTTTTTCCTAGTCCTTTCGATACTTCTAGTTGTATCCCTTCAAAAGCTGCAGCAAAGTCTTGTTGACTGTTTTTGTCTTCCCATCTATATGTGGATGGAATGTTGTAGATCTCTTTAACTTTGTGTCCATCTTTTCCCACAATTTACTCCAAAATTCACTAAGAAATCTTATTCCCATAACTAAAACAATGCTCCTTGGTATCCCAAAGTGCACCCTAACCTATCCAAAGCACAAGTTTGTTGCTTCTTTACCACTAATGGCCTTTTTACAAGGAATCAAAACTCACATCTTTCTAAACTTGTCAACTACCATGAATAAGTAGTCATGTCCTCTTTTATTTGTTGGTAAACCTCCCACAAATTGCATGAAAATTCTTTCCCAAGGATGAGTGGGTACAAGTAAGGGATGACATAGATTCTATTTCCTATTACTCGGCTTACTGGTACAACAAATCATGCATCCCCTTATGAACCTAGCTACCTTCTCTTGCATCTTGGGCCAATACACATATCTCTACAAGTTGGCCATGGTCTTCGCTATAACAAAGTTCCCTACAACCTTAGAGGTATGAGCCTATATAATCAGTTGCAATTTCTCACCTTTAGGAACACAACTTATCCAACCTGTAGATTAATCCATCCTAGAGATAGTAGTCAATGACATTGTTTCCATCATGCACATTAATATGATTGTGCAACTATTAATACAACTCCTTAAAGTCCTCGTCCTCTGAATATGCCTCTTTTTATGCATCATGGGTCAATGCCTTCATGTGCATAAGAGTTTTGAAATATGTTATCTTTGGTGTGGGTGATCTTCAAAGCGTGCCAACTATTTCTTTTTCCCTTCTTTTACTTAATCACTATACGAAACTACTCTAGGAACCCCATACAATTTGTAATGCTTGGTCTATTGTAACTTAATCTAGGATTGCAATTATTGTAGTGGCTAGTGATATGTGTGGATCACTATCTTTTTTCCGATCAGATAAGACTTCCATTTCTTCACATCTTGAACCAGGGGATATATCTCATTGTCATAATTAAGGTAGTTAAGAAACGCCCCATTAAATACTTCAAAATGGTAGCATATAGGTCTTCCTCCCTGCATCAAGATTGCTCCCATAACATACCCACTCACGTTTATCTCCACGTCAAAGGGATATTGCAAGTTTGGTAATTCCAAAACTGGTGCTTTACTGATATTCTTCTTTAGCTCCTCCAAATCCCTCTATTACCCTTCCCCACTAGAATCTCTTGTCACTTATTGTTATGGCATGGAGCGGTACTTCTAACGCTAAAAATTAGGTTATGAATTTCCTCAAGTAATGTGCTACCCAAATGAAACTCCTAATCTCAGAAACATTAGTAGGAACCGACCATTTCATGATGGTGGCATCTTGGCAGGATCTATCTTTAGCTCTCCTCCACTTATCACATACCCAAAATACACTAAAGACTATTTTATGCAAAGTCACACTTTTTTAAAATTTCTATCATTTGGTGCTTATTTGATGTCTCTAGCACCTATTGTTGGGTAACTTAATTTTTAATTAAATTACTTACATTAAATCATCAATTCAGGGTTCATCAACTTGCAAAGTACACTTGCACTATATATGCTAGGAAATCAAATTTTAATTCAAAGGAAACTATTATAATTGTAAGATGAAAATTAAACCTAATTATGACAAGATCTTAGTGAGCATACACACATTTTGTCTTAGAGGCCTAAATCAAATTCAATACTTGGAAATTAAATGAATTCAAAAAAACTATGTTAATGTCAAAGCTTCAAAATCTATTCTATGAGATAAGAAAATGAAATATTATTCTATTGAACTTTGAAATACATATTTACTCTACTTATGCTTTTAAATGAAGCTTAATATACTTGAAGTGAAAAAGAAACCTATCTTATGAATTTTTTGAACAAACCTATTCTATAAATCTATTCTATGAAACCATGAAGTAAATATATTATATGAATATATTCTATGAAACTTTGAAAGAAAACTTAATATATATGACATGAAAGGAAATCTAAGCTATCAATTCATGAAAGTAAGTTGATATGAAAACTACAATATTTTGGAATCGAAACTATTCTAGAATATACTAAATAATAAGCAATGAAATAACAATTCTAGAAGCCTCAAAAGATTACTGATGTGCTCAATCTAAACCAAAACCATTCATAACCTATCATGCATAAATATAAGCTTAAAATATAATTCAAGGTAAACCTTTTGGTGTTTTATGTTTTATATCAAGTGCTTGGCCTGTAATGAAACAAAGAGAAATGAGTGCAATTCTAATTTAAAAGCAGAGTATTGAAATGAAACTAAATATCTAAATAAATTGAACAACTAAGTGAAGCATATTCTAATCTAGTTGCAGAGTGTAAGAATTTAAAGCAAAATAATGAAAGATATCTATACTATCTCTCACAAATTCTCCAAGATCCCTCCTATTCAGTGCGAGATGTTAAAATCTCATATCACAAGACATTGAATCACCAACACAATCACGAATATTCCATGGACAGAGCTTGTGTTTCTTGAAATGTAAAAATAGAGTTCACAATAGGAAATGATAATAACAATAGCGTTGAACTTAATTGGATGTATTTCACTTTCAAAATAAAGTGTTTTTATAATGGTTTCAAAATTACAAACTTAAGAAATTATTGGCTCAAATCGAGAACTAGAATTCACATCTAAGCTTCTAGATCAAATTGCTTCTCATGATTTTTTACTAAAGGAGTGAATCATGAGAAGGAATTTATTGACACATCATCAACTTAAACTCAGGTCTTCATATCTCACTCACTTTCTATTTCCACACTCACTTTATTGTAGACTTGATTTCTTAATATTCTGTGCAAAACAAGTATTCCATAGCCATGTTGGCTACAAGTTTGACCAATGAGCCATGCTTATTCTATGAGCTTCCACCTATGACTAGTAGGTGGATTTCCATGTAGGTGATATTTGGTAACTTTCCATGTTCTTTGGTCATCCTTTATTAAGTACTAACCTATAGAACTTAGGATTTGGCTGCAAAAATTTAGGTTAGCTGCATCAAGTGAATGATTTTGTAGTTGTAGCATAGTTTAATCCAATTTCATAAAGAAAACATACACTTTGAGGTATTGATGGATGATTACCTTTTTATTGATAGTTGCATGAACTATATGACCTTTAGTTCATAAACAATATGGAATGAAGTGAAAATGCGTAACAAAATGGGTGGAAAAGGAAAATTGAATTGTCAAAAGGAGGACAATTTGAAGGTTCAACACTTGCGTCAAATGTGAGATGTGCTCCTCCCAAGTAGAAATGTATACTAGAATATCATCTAAATAGAAAATAACAAATGAATCTATAAACAAGTGTAGTACATCATTCATTAATCTCATAGATGTAGTTGGTCCATTTCATATGCTAAATGGCATGACTAACCACTTATACAAACCTTGCATGGTTTTGAAGGTGGTCTTCTAGGTATCTTCTTCTCTAACTCGAACCTAGTTATGTACTTACTTTAAGTCTAGCTTGGTGAAGTATTTTTCTTGTTGCAACTGATCTAATATATCATCGATCCTGGGAAGGGAGTACCTTATCTTGAGCGTGACCTTGTCCAATTCCCTATAATCTATACACATCCATCAAGTCCCACATTTTTTCACATAATTATGATGGGTGAACCACATGGTGATGTACTCAGTTGACTGACACCATGATCCAGTAGCTACTACAATTGTTTCTTCACCTTACTTGCTTCTATAATAGACTACCTATACAACCCATTGTTTGGCAATGGAGAGTTTGGCAATAGTTGGATCTCATGCTCCACTTCCATCTTAGGTGGTAACCCTTCAGGCTCTTGGAACACGTCAATGTATTCCTATAACAACTCTTACAGTTGATGTTTTCTTTTCTTAGTACACCCTTTCAAGGATTCCTTGCCTCTTACTGACTCTTCTACACATTTATTTTCTCTTTAAAAATAATATAACATACTTCTTGTTGGAACTGATTAATTTATTGGTTTCATTGGAACTTACGAGTGAAAGTTTTTACTTTCCTTTGTGCGCGTTGATGGTGAATGATTTTCCATCCTTAATGAGCCGATGCTAGTTGGATATACACATGAATATTACATCTTGCATGTATATGTAGTGACTCCACAAACATGACTCCACATACATCAAGGGGAACCACATCTGGTTCTACTTTATCGATAAAATCAAAACTAATAGAAAATCTAATTTTGTATTTTTTTGTTACCTTCAACTCAACACCCTTATTTACCCATCCCAATGGATACGGGCTTGGATGATCATGAATTTCCAATCCAAACTTCTTGACCAACTTTGCTACAATGATATTTTCTTGCAATTTTAAGTCAAACTGAGCATCAATCTTGGTCTTCTTGACTTGTATCTTTATATGGAAGAGTTTGGTCATTTCTTTTTCTTCATGTTGCTAAATGATACTCAAATTCAACTACTTATTCGTTGATGTATATATGATCTTCTCATATATGCCCAAGTTTGTTTCAACTTGGTTGCTTGAATCAATGGCCATGATATTCTTCTTCTTATTGTCTTTCTTTTTTCTATCTGGGCTAAGCTCTGGATGTAACTTCTAGCACTTCTCCTCTATATGGTTCTCAATGTTGCAGTGGTTCTAGTGATTATTGAGATATTTTGATTGATGTGTTTCTCCTACAATATTTTTACTTACCCCCTTTATTCTTCTTCTTCCCCTCCTTAGAAGCAATAATATGCTTCAATCCACTCGATTTCCTTGTCTTCAAGCCTACATTTTCTAGATATTGTGCATGTACACAAGTCTCATTCATTGATATAGGCCTGAGCAACATAACTCACTCCCGTAGATGATAGTGTAGACCCCCTGGATACTTAAGGAGTATGTATGGGTTCCTTGGGGATATACCCAGCATTATGGTCATATTTTTTACCTCTATCATGTACTCCTTCACACTTTTCCCTAACTTTTGCCTGAAGTAATTCTACTAGATCCACTGACCTTCTTCATACCCAATAAGGTAAAATTGTGACTTTATGAGGGTTTTAAAGTCCCCCCACTTAGTCATTGGAGGCTCTCCCTCCAGCCTCATGCTCTTCATGTGGAATTCCACAAAGTTAGGGCATGGCCCTCTAATTTCAACCACGCAAATGAAATCTTCTATCCTTCCTCAATTTGATGGACACTAAAATACACTTCCACTTGCTACAACCAGTGATTTAGCTTACGATATTCAATCTCTCCATGGTACGACTTGATATCAACCTTTTCTTTTGTCTTGAATAGGGACTGTGAATGATTCACGAACACGAACTAGCCTCATATATTTTTGGTCCTTTCTTCAAATATTTCTCAGTTTCTTCTCGATCTTTTGATCCACCCTCTAATTTTTCCTCTGCATTAGAACCCTTATCTTCTCTGAATATGCCAATCTTATTACTTAGGGTTGTCATGAGGAGATTTACATTACGATTTATATCATTGACTTGCTGTTCTAGCTATGAAAACCTATCCTCTATAGGATCATGAGGGTTGTTATAGTTTTGTCAGTCTTGATTAGGGTTTTATGACTTTTATCCAGGTGATCTAGATCCCCTACAAATATGCATAATATACACAAAGAAACCATCTCTTATACCAATATGATCCATAAAATATTATGGATATTCCACTGGACATTTCATCACAATAGATCTGATAAAATTATATTCAGAATATGAAATTACACATTATTACAGTATTATTTCTCCTTAGATTTATAGATTTGTAGATTATTGTTAATAGTATATACATGCGAACTAAAATTATGCAGAAAATAGAGAACAATGAAATAACAACTCATACACACATTTGACACAAGATATGAGATGGGAAACCCTTTTGGGAGAAAATCCCAGCTGAAAGGTGTGATCGCTCTGCTCTCTTTCTCTAAATGGAAATATGGCTATGAGTATAAATAAGTATGGTCTATGGCTCGTGGATTACTGCAGTGCACAAATCCTCTCTGTGTGATATATATCATATCTCTGTTGGTTATTTTTTCTCATATATGGAAAAAATGCGCTCAAAAGAATGAAACCAATTTTACTCCTAGTGACGTGGTTATAACACAACCCGATACCCTACTAGTGGTTAGGCTTGACTACCTCAACTATTAACTAAAGTTACAATATAGCCTCTTCTAGAGTATTCTACTTCATAATCATGTGGCTATCACCTTTTTCATAAATAATGGGGACTGACGTGGCATCCTCTTGAATTATGGTGGTGAAAAGAATAATATCAACTTCTAAGTGGAATAACTTCAAATATGGACTCTGATTGACACAATTATTGTGCCATTGGAAAGTTATATGTGTCTAGAATAGGAAAAGAGAGATATGTTAAACCAAGAAAATTGTACACCTAAAAAATGTTGTTTGATGCCTCAAAACACACCCGAAAGGTTTCAGACCCCAATTTGCCAAAGTGGGTCTCGTTGGTAGAAAGGGTCTCGTGAGCTCATTCCTCCACTTTTCCCACTCTAAAAGCATCAAATTGGATGACTAAAATATAATGATCCAATCTGAGTCAAAATTGTTCACCAATTTCCCCATGTCAAATTTTAAAAGTTTTAATATTTTCTCCAAATGAGTAAGATGGCACTTACAATCCTCTAAGTAAAACTTTTTCAAGAACTCTATCACGTACTAGGTTTGATTAAGGAATGGGATTTTTGAGAAGCTTCCACTCCAAAAGAATATGAAAGTGGCTTGAAGTTAGTATTTTGAACCCTTTCTGAAGCTCAACTTCTTCTTTCTTAATGTGAACTTCATGATTCCCTCGAAGGATTAAATCAACAAAATAAATTATGATGAGTGCCAACTTTTGATCTTGCAAGCTAAAATTACAAGGTATTATCAAAATCACGATGATGAAAATAAACATGTATGATATATTCATCCATTTTATTATTTCCATGCTCTGGGTGTTTATTTCAAGCGATATAAAGATTTGATTAGTTTACAACCTTTGTGATTTTGTCCTTCAACTTCAAAACCTTGGGGTTGAGTCATCTAGCCTTATTTTTTTAAGTCACCACTAAGAAACATGCTTTCAACATCCATTTGGTGAAGTTTCTAACCATATTGTGCCACCAAATTGACTATCATTTTGATTGTATTCAACTTTGTTGTAGGTGAAAATAGTTCTTCATTATGTATGCCTTCTTTCTTAGAAAAAAATATTTCCCACAAGTTTTCCTTTATGCTTAACCACATCACCATTTGATTTATATTTAATTTGGTAAACATGTTTGTACCAATGTGTTTAACAAAATTTTGGGAAGTCAACAAGTTTCCATGTTTCATCTGTAATGGCTGAATCATATTTATCCACCATGACTTTCTACCATTCTTTATGCTTCATTTCTTCCAAAAAAAGAGGTTGGTTTGATGGAAACATGAGTCAATAAGGGAAATTTTGATTAATATGTAGTAGAAACTAGTTCTTATTTTTTTCTTATTAATATGGATAAACATATTTGAGCAGTTGTGTGAACCATTTTATTCTATTGTGTTTCACCTATAATGAAGCTTCTGCATTTGATATGTAATGTGTTGAAGAAGAATCATCATATGAAGAAGAGTTATCTAAATTTTGAACATTCTTGTAGTTGGCCAAGTACTTTTAATCCAATTTGGTTTTATTTGATGAATTATTTTGACCTAAATTACCTTTTTCTACAAGTGAATAAGAATATTATCAATATAGTCCATAGTTTGATTCTCTAATTCAAAAATACATCTCAATTGACAATGAATTTCCCACTAGATAGAAACCTATAGTCTTTATTTTCATCCAAATATCCAATAATCATGTATTTTATACTATCAATATCTAACTTAGTCCTTTTTTTATTTAGGAACTAAGGCATAGAAAGTGGAGCTAAAATGTTGTGGGTGATACACTAGTGGATGGACTAATTCAACCCAATATTTTGTGCTTAACCAATTTAAATGTAACATGGATCTATCCATTTTCGTTAGATTTATATTCATTCTTTTTATGACCCCATTCTACTATGGGGATAAGAAATTGTCTAGTACCTTTTTACTCCATTTTTCCTATAATAATAATTTAATTTATTTGAAGTGAATTAAATGTATGAATTTTTTGTTTGATGACATTTTCAATGAAGCATTGAAAATGTACTAAATTTTCAAAGGTTTCTCACTTATCCTTCAAAAAAATATATCCAAGTTGTCTTTGTAAAATCATCAATGAAAAGGATGGTATTTTAACCCACCAATAGAATATTTTATAGGAGCACAAATGTCACTATGTGTAAGTTGCAAACATTTGTCTATGCAACATGTACTTTTGATTAAAGGATCACTCTCTTTTTCTTTCAAATGATATATGTTTCGCTCTTGGTGGTTTAATTTTTGAAAGTAGACGAGAATTTAATCATATCTCTAATTTTTAACTCTTTTTTTTCTCAATCTGTCTACTCCTATTATTGATACAAAAATATTACAGCAAGGCCATGGCCTTGAAAGTTCTGCCCTGAATTTGGCATGTTACAAAAAGATAATGATTCCAGTACAGTGTGAACCTTCAACAGTATTTTGACTACACCTTCGACACGACATAGTGCTGTACAAAAACTAAGACGACACATTGACAGACATGACACAGTGCTAACCATAAATGACACATTGACAGACAGAGACCTGAGACAAGCAATAACTGCGAGAATCAAAACCGAGTTGAGCGCTTACTTCAGAAACTGCAGGGGCGAAAACCCTAGCTGGATCATTCATCCTCAGAGGTGTAAGGCTCCTCGACGACCCTGCACCCGAATTGAAGGGAGTCCTCCGAGTCAGAATGAGGAATCACTGAGCCTGTAGGTTCACCACGTACTGGCGCACTTGGACTGGCAGGGACAGCCGGATTCATCAGCGAAGCACCTCCCATGACCTGGCGCTCATTGTCCACCGGATTCACCATCCTCTATTCTACGAGTGCTTCAGGATGGGCTGCTCCCGTGCCCCTATTATCTTCACATTTTTCTATGGTGACAGAGACTATGAAAGTGGAGTTGGTAAGAGAACATGGGATGCAATAACGCACAGTGGGATGAGCAGCATGCTCACAGTCAACCCTCCCAATTCTCCCACGACCCCTACCACTTCCGCTTCTGGTTGCCAGGGGACTGCTCCGCCCAGGTTCCAACGTGTCCGAGGATCGCTGAGAGGCCGCGTGACCACGAGAGCCACCACGTCTGCTCCCCATCCTGGGCTGTTCACGTGGCATTGCAATGTTCAGAGAATTGTCGAGAGAGTGAATGCGCGGAGAAGAGTATCCTAAGCGAGGCGACAACAGAACATCAATTGAACCATAAGATCCTGGTACCTGAAAAGGACTGACGGGCCTAAGTTCGCTTGCAGAAAAGCTCAGAGAGACATACAACGTTGCAATCCATGAAGCTGCATAGGAATGCAACAAAGTCGCGGGAGCAATTCGCTTATGGAGCGCCATAGCACAGTTAACCAGGCAACGGATGGAAGAAGTAAATGCTTCCATTAATAGGCTTGTGCGAGACCAGCTTGTCTGACCTGCCTCATAACTCGTGGCGTGTTGGGGCTGACACCTGCCCACATGAAACGCCATCCGCATACCCTCCGATCTGTCAAACACCCGCATCCGGGAGTGAGTGATCCTGCTGCACCAGAGAAGTGCATTCCTGTTTGAGTTGTTCATCATCTGCATCTTCGAGGGGACCTGAGAAGTGAGAAAGTTGCTGGTTTACTCCTTGATTGGCCAGTCTAGCCACGACTTTGTTGGATGTTCGTCTAACATGCTTGAAGGTAATGCTTTGGGAAATCCTCAGACTTTCCTCCTGGAGTTCCAATCTGCTGAGCAACCTCTAGCTGGATGCTATCTTGGTTGCAGAAGTGCCTGCTTGTATTCTGGTAGCTACTGTTATTAGGATGAGCGAGTCTCCCTCGACCTCTAAAGAGAAGAAGTTCTTTTGATCTGCAATGCAGATCCCTTTCCAGAGTCCTTCTAGTCAACTACATTATTAGTATCTTTGCCAATCGATCCGTAATAGATATGCAGAGCTACGCCCATGTGGCTCCTCAAGATTCCTCCAAATCCCGTCGGCCCGGGAGTGCCCTTGGCTGCCCCATAAAATTTCAATTTGAATGAGTTGGTTGTAGGGGGGGACCATGTGAGGGGAGAGGCAGAGCTAGATGGAGGGCGGGCTTTGACCTGGGCTAGAAAGGATAGGTCCAGTTTCCGGGCTTTCAAGATGAGGCATTCTTGTGGAGAGTCTGGCACAACTGTATCATGCCAGTTTCTGATAGCTAAAGTTTCTTGAAGATTTTGTTTCAGGAGGAGCCACAGGGCATTGATTGACCGACTGATGTTGTTGAAAATTCTATTATTTCTTTCCTTCCAGAGAATCCAATAGAGAAAGCCCGGGATTAGATTCCACAGAGAGTTTAGTAGTGGGATTTTAAAAGGGTGGTTTGTCCATTTACGAATGGTTTTTGTGATGTCTCCCATCCGATCTTCTGATCTCCTATTGCATTGTTCAATTCTCTCCCATAGTTGGGTTGCTAGAGGACAAGTCTCCATTAAGTGTCTGATGGATTCAGAGTGGAGATTGCAATTGGGGCATCTTGATGGGCCAATGAATCCTCTTTTTAGTAGGTTGTCCCAGGTAAGGATGTGCCTTTTACTTAAAAGCCATAGAAAAGTGGAGACCTTGGGCCATATGCTTGGTTGCCAGACCCTTTCCCATATTTGATTCTTGTCTGTTTGGGAGACTTAGTGAAGCTGGTGAGCTTCCTTGGTTGTGAACATTCCTTTTGGTGTATGACCCCATCTCATTTTTTCCTCCAGGTGTGAGTATTTAATTCTCTTGTAATTTAATTCCTGATCTATTTCAGTGTGCATTTCCCCTTGCCAATTAGGTTGCCAGGTGCTGGCAGGTTTCCAAATTTGGAAGTCTTGGACCATGTGCTGCTGCCAGAATTGATGGACGAGGGTGCGATTTTCCTGTTGCATGGAAGCTTGCCAGATTGGCTTGTGGAAGAGAGTGGCCAGTTTTGGGAGTTGTTGCGAAGAGTCCTCCCAGAACCTTGTTGTGGTACCTGAGTGAATTTCCCAAAAACTGTGTTCTTGAATGAAGGTGTTGTGGAGCTTTGTGGCGTTCCGTATCAGAGAACCTTGAGTTGTGGTGTTGATTCTAATGAGGTCGTTCCATTGGCTGCTCGAAGCATATTTTGTTTGCCAAAGCCTTGTCCAGGGTGTATGTGGTTTGGAAATCTAGTTCCACCATATACGAGCTCCCATTGTATTGTTGCTTTGGAGAGGATCCCTTAGTCCAAGCCCGCCTTCTAATTTTGTTCAGCATACCTCCTTCCAATTGATAAGAGCCCATTTCCTGTTAAGACCAGAGGAGCCCCACAGAAGATTTCACTGTAGATTGCGGATAGCTTTGAGAACCCATTTTGGTGCTGCTAGGATGGAGAAAAGATACAAAGGCATGGCCTGGAGAACCGATTTGATCAGGATGAGTCTACCAGCCATGTTTAGAGAGCGGAAGGTCCAAGACGAGAGCCTTGATTCCAATTTGTCTAGAAGAGTCCTCCAGGAAGCGTGTTTGATGGCCGAGTCTAACAAAGGAGCCCCCAAGTATTTGGAAGGAAGCGAGGCAATGGAGAACCCCAGAATACGTGCAATGTTCCTTTGAGTGGAGGCGGGGGTATTGAAAAAGAAGAGTTTGGACTTTGAAGCGTTGATGGAGGTGCCGGAGGCGTCAGAGAAAAGGGAGAGTAGAGATTTAAAGGCTTTGGCCTCTTGAGAGGAGGGATGACCAAATAACATGGTGTCGTCTATGAACTGTTGATGGGATAGGGGATGAAGACCATGGAGGGAAATACCTTTTAGAGCTTGGGAGGAGATGGCGGGTTTGAGGAGTTGACTTAGCCCTTCTGCCATTAGGACAAAAAGGAAGGGAGATAGGGGATACCCTTGACGTATACCATGAGAGGGGCAGAAAGGTGATGAGGGGGTGCCATTGAGCAGGACAGAGAAGCTGGGAGAGGAAATGAGATTCATGATCCATCTAGTCCAGGTGGAGTTGAAGCCAAAAGCCAATAACATCTGATGAATATAATTCCAGCTAAGTTTATCAAAAGCTTTGGAGAGGTCCAGCTTTAGAATCATACCCAGTTTTTTCATGAGCTTTAGAGAGTGGATTACTTCATTTGATAGAATGATACCGTCCATAATCTGCCGCCCTTCTACATAACCCGTCTGCTCCAGAGAGATGAGAAGAGGAAGGAGAGGTTTGAGCCTGTTCGCCAGTACTTTAGAGATGAGCTTGTAAATGACATTGCATAGTGATATCGGTCTGTATTTGTCAGGCTTATTAGGTTCATCGCCTTTAGGTACTAGTGCTAAGAAAGTTGCATTGAGGGAGGGTAGAATCCAGTGCATAGTTCTTGATTCCTCCACTAATTCCCATACCTCTATTTTGATGAGCTCCCAAAACTCGTGAAAAAAATTGGCAGTGAAACCATCAGGACCCGGTGCTTTTCCATCCTTGAGTTGGGCCATCGCCTCTTCTACCCCCTGAAGTGAAATGGACTGGAGCAGTTTGTTGTTATGATCCTCCGTTATGATTTTAGGAATGTGCTGTGTGATCGTTCTTTTGGCGTGATCTTTGTTTCCAGGAGGTTCCCGGAGAATTTCCTCAAAGTAATCTTTGAATTCCTTCTCCATGTCTTCATGCACTTCTAACCTTTCGCCTTGTTGGTTATTTATGAATGCTATGTTGTTATGCATTCTTCTTTGGATGGCAGTTCTATGGAAGAATTTTGTATTCTTCTCCCCCTCCTTGAGCCATCTGATTCTAGACTTCTGTCACCATAGGATTTCCTCTTGTTTCCTGCGAGCTTCAATTTGATTCCAGAGAATTTTCTCCTGATGCGCCTGCTCATCTATCCTACCTTCCAAGATGAGAGTTTGTTGAAGTGCTTTCATTTGCTGCTCTAGCCTTTTGCGGTTCTCAAAAATATTGCCAAACTGAGTGCGATTCCAGACTTTGAGAACTTGTATTAATTTTTTTAATTTCTGTTGGAATTGGAACATTTTGGCACCTACTGGCAGGATGAATGATTGCCATGCCTCACTTACTACTGTCTTGAAGTTGGGATTTGAGAGCCAGGAGGATTCAAATCGGAAAGGTCTATTGCTTATTGTGCCTGGCCGTGACCGTTGTAACATGATTGGCCAATCATATGATCCACCTTGTGGCATTATGGAGGCGTGAAAGTCCCCTCCCAGGTGTATGGCGTTGTTCGATATGAGAAACCGATCTAGTCTGGAGGCGATGTGTTGGGTGCCCCTGCGCTTATTGGTCCAAGTGAAGACTCCATTAGAGGTTTGAATGTCCATTAGTTGATTATTTTGAATGAATTCTCTGAGACCATTGCTGTCATTTTCTAGCCTTGTTCGGCCTCCTTGTTTCTCCTCCATCATCTTGATGATGTTGAAATCACCTCCACCGATCGAGAGGGGGAAATGCCTATTTGCATTGAGTATGTGAGAGTATCTAGAAGTTCTAATTTTTGCTAAAGATTATGTGGAAAATATACATTTGAGAGGTGCCCATGGATGTTGGTGCCGATGAGATGGAAGGACGCTTGGATGAGGTAATGGGTAGCATGAAAATCTCTTAGAGTTAGAACCTGTGGGTTCCACAAGATAGCCAATCCGCGAGAAGCCCCAGAGGCATCTACTGAAATTGAGCAGATGCCTGACTAGACTTTATTGCGGATTCTCTCTATAGCAGTATTATTGCTTTTTGTTTCTTGAAGAAAAACTAATGATGGTTTTTCTTGCTGTATCAAGTTTTTTATCATTCTGTGTTTTGAGGGGATATTGAGCCCTCTCACATTCCAGGAGATGAGCTTCATGAGGGACAGTGGGGTTTGAGTTTGTAAAACTTTGTCAACTTAGGGAATCACCCATATTCCATAAGTATTTCTCCTACTATGATTGTCCTTTGTAGGTCTATTTTGTGCCCTCTTTTCTTAGTTTCTTTGAGAATTGTTTTTTCATCCCATGGGCTTCCTGCTTGTATGCCCAAACTTTTGTTGTGCTGTGCTTTAATTAAAACTCCTTCAAGCTTGTCGATTTGCCAAGGGGGTATTGAGTTGTATTCTTTCTGATTTCATGCCGTTTCTAGTTTGAAGATGTCTAGACCATCCAGGCTAACATTCTCTGGATCTTCTTCCATGTTGGTGGGTGTACTCTGATCTTCCACAGCTACTATTTCCTGTAGAATGAGGGCTAGAGCTGCGTCTAGCTCCATTGCTGAGGGCTGCTGGTTGGGCTTTGGAAAAGATTTCTCTGTGGTGGAGGGGAGAGAGCCATCATCTAGAGCTAGACTTTTATCTAAGTGAGAGTTGTTTATGAGGCTGTGAGGAATGGGAGTGGGAGAGGGCCTAGGGGCGTTGGGTGCATGGGGCGACGAGGGGAGGGAGGGGTTCTCCTGGGGTTCTGAGCTTGGTTTTTCCGGCTGATCTGGAGAAGAGAGAAAAATAAAATGATTCTGGGAGTCAAGTTTGAACGGGCTTTCTGGAACAGCATGATTTTTCTTTGCATGCCGATGACGATTCGGAACTTTGGTAAATCCTTCAGAGTCTTTACTGGATTCATTAGCTAGGGATTTGGTCTGAGAGTTCAGAGGACAATCTCGGAAGAGATGGCCATGTTCATGGCATTTACAACAACGAAAGGGGATATGCTCGTAATTTAAAGGTTGGTTCCATTCAAAGTCGTCATGGAAGAGACTTACCGAGTCGGCGAGAGCTTTGGTCAAGTGCATCTAGACGCAAATCCTGGCATAAGAGGTGTATCTGCGGGTTTTGGTTTCCTCAACAACTTTGATGAAGACCCCTAATTTGTTGCCGATGTCTGCTAGCGTTTCTTCTCTCCAGTATTCCACAGGAAGGGAGTACATTCGTATCCATACTGGAGCCCAACTAAAATCTTCCTTCTCAGGGTTGAACCTAGGCTTCCAATCCTGTAGGTATAGACCTGAGGAGTTGAAAAAATACGGGCCACCTTCGAAGATGCGAGATTTGTCCTCTACACAGTGGAAAATGGCCATGAAGAAGTCTTTAGGTCCAAGCTGCAGAGTAACCTTCCCTTTAGGCTTCCATTTTGAAGCTATCCATCCTTGCAGCGCTTTTTCAGTTGGCCAGAAACCAAGGAACTTGCCTATGAGCACATGGTCCTGCATGTACTGGATCTCGCTGTTGATGCAGTGACTGGGGAGAGCGACTTTAATTATTTTTGCAGCTTTCGGAATGCAAGTGGCCGAGGTCGCCTTTGGCTGTGACGAAGAAGACGTTTGATTCACACCTTTTTCTTTGTCATCCATGTCACATGCTGCTGTGGGATCGGCTTCGATGTTCATCTGTCTTGCTCCCTGATCAGTTTCTGGTAAGTCGCCAGGGGAGGTCAGAGGTATTTCAGGCTTTTCAGTGTCAGAGGTAGAGGCGGTGTAAGGAGGGGGGGAGGATCCCTCCCCTCCTATAGGCGCGTCCATGGAAGAGAGGTTAGGAGAAGCATGGCGGCTTGAGCTTGGAAGGTCAGGGAAGTACAGGGATTAGGGTTGTGTCGTTGCTTACAGAGCGAGGCGTTCGCATCGTCTAAACAAACTTAACTTAATGATCAAGGAGATTGTCTAATTTTTAACTTTACTTGAGCTTTGAAAATTTAAATGTCCAAATCTATCCCATAACCTTTAGATAAGGGATAAATTTACCAATGCTAAAAATTAATGTTTACAACGAACTTGTATCCTCAAAAGTTTTCCATCTTCATATCTCTTCAATATTATTTGGAATTGTGTTTGATTGAATTGAATCTATTCATGCCATTGTCCACGTCAATTTGATGATCTCTTTTCCTAATGAGGACCAATGGAAACACATTACTTTCAAAGGTTAGAACATACCAAACTTTGGAAAGTAATACATTATCAATTCCTAAAAGAGAGAAGTGGGTTACTCATTTTCCTTAAGGAGTATGGGTTGTGTCATTCATTGAAAAATAAGAATAAGTTTCATATCCTGATATGTCCAAAAATAGTCTTTTATATAACATATATACTAAATATCCCCTATATCTAGTATCTGATCATGTTCATAAGCCTTTCTCATCTCTTGCTCTTGGTTAGTTTTAAATGCATATTTAAATCATCTTCTTGTTTATATACATATAAAAATGAAGTTGTTGCATTATAATTATTTTGTTGTTTGAATGTTTTCATATTAATTTTGTAAATTTGCATTATGTGTTTTACACTCTTCCACCACATGCCCAACATGAACACATCTTTTACACTTTACTTGAGTCATATCTTAGCATTTTCCTCAATAATTATTGTTGTTAGGATGATATTTATATCTCCTAATAATATCATTTATTTTGATTATATCTACCTCTTCCTTGGCTTATACCATGGTCATGATGATAATCTTAATTTAATTTATAATTGAATCTTCCTCTTCCTTTATAACTTTCATTGTATGATTCTAGGGGGAAGCTCAATTGGTGATCAAAGTTATGTGACATATGTGAAAACTGAGAGATCCAATGTTCAAATCTCCATGTTTGTGACCTAATTTATGGAGAGGACATGTTGTAGACCCCTAGAGGTTTACTAGTAGTTACATGTCAAGTGGATTGTTGGGTTCCTCTTGGATACGGAAAACAAAAATATTCATTGTATGTGCCTCTTCCTCTCGAGCTTTCTCATTTTGTTATGTTCATAAAGGGAAGATATTCCCTTAAGTTCATTTTTTTACAAAAAATCTTGTCATGTTAAACTAAAAGTCACTATAGGAATCAAAATTTTAAAACTTTGCTTTACCAATGATTTGCAAATGCTTACAAAAAATTGTTTTAAAAAGGGTGGAAAACCATTGATAAATATTGAAGTCTCTAATGATTTATTACCATCCCCTTCCCATAACCATGGTTTTGATACCATGGTAATCTCAATAAACATTTTGAAAGACATAATTTTATTAATAAACAAAACATTATTATATTGACTAACAATTCAAAAATAATCACTATAACAAAAATGTGATAAAGACAATATGTCACTTAAATACTATCTTCAAAATTGAACTTGGCCATTATTGTTGTTGTTAGAACATAATTATTAAATAATCAATGAAGCTTATCTTAAATGGTTAAAAAAATTATTGAAAATTATTAATCCTTTAAAAAATACTATTTTATTAACAAATTCTCTTATTATACATTTTCCAAGAACTTTG